>JAWZYU010000034.1:677203-969703 GCA_038380435.1 Ryuthela nishihirai
ATAGCTGCGTTCTGCCACCCCGTAAAGTTTTGCCCACTTTTTCAGATTCACCCTGTATACATTATGGGAATGCACTTGATTCTGTGGCCTTAGCTGTGCTCAACACTTTGCTGAATGAAATGGCTTAATTTGATGTTCTTTGGAGGTTTTCTACCATCAACTTAACGTAGCTTATATGTTGCATTGCTTTTACAGGCATTCACTTAATGAGGTGGAAATTTGTCCTTTTCCGTAAAGAAATCACTTTACAGACCTCAGAACTCGGCGAGGGAATATCCTAATCTCTGTTTATATACTCTGGTTTTCAATAGAACCAAGGGTGTCTGAGAAAAAGCTACATCACTTTTGGCCTGCTAAACGAACCTGAACTCCTTCGTTCCTAAGCAACCTCTTTCTGCCTTGTTTATTTCTTCATCTGCCCGTAGCTCCTCTCGGTGACTCGCACCCTAAGCCCTTCAGCTACAAGTGGGGCCAAGTGAGGAAGATGCAATAAAACCATTTGCCAGCACTCACTTCCTCAAGCACCTGGATAAAATACACATCTATGCCACGAATGACGACTAAGGAACAATATTCTCATTTAAGACACTGTTGAAAATTCCTATATACCAGAGATATATACAAGAATAAATGAAATAAAACAAATTAAGGAGGGACACGACACCGGGAACGAATTGTAAAGCGTTTGCAAAGGCATCGTGAGTTTGTGTTTCCGTATTCGAACAACGATTTACGGCTTGCATATTCCGTTATCAAATTATTAATGTTCATCTCACCACAAAAAACATTTCGACCGATTGTATAAACTGTAAAATATGGGAAGAACTGATGACATTTCCGATCGATTCATTTCATTCTCCTAGCAGAGAGGGTTCGCTCAGTCGAGAACAGTTCAGGCTCGGAATCTGAGATTCCCAGGTTCGAGTCCCCAACGTTCCTCAGAGGATATTTTCTAACTCGATTTCTCTCATTAACCTTCAAACTTCCACGTGATCCTTTGAGGCTCATTTTCTTTTTTGTTGCTTCACTGTGGCTCAACTGTTAAAGCCATTACCTTCAGATGTTAGCTACTTTATTGTCAATTATATAGCATGACAAAAAAAAAGGAGAAAAAATTTCATTTTGATTTTCGACGTGGGCTTATTGATAATATTTTATAAAATAAAAGGAACGCAAATTACCAGATGTGTATCTGAGGCTCATACGTGCATTTATTTCGTTTCAGAATATTTTATTACAGAAAACATATTGTTAGACATTCACAGAACGACTTTGAGTTGATTATGATTACAATTTTTAACATCTTTGCGAATTTTGCCTAAAACAGTTGTGACATCCATCGTCATACACACACCGTCCACTGAATTAGAAACCTTTATGCAGATATACGTAAACGTCACTTGTGCAGCATATATGCAAAACATGTGTTCACGTGCATCGCCACGTCACTAAACTTGACATAGTTTAGGGCTCATAAGGTCAAAGTCCGGTCCTGAGGGATGGAAGAGTTGAATAGAAGATTATATAAGGACCGCTTCAGGTCATGGAAGAGTTTCCTTTCTGCTCTGCAGCCGAACAGAAATTACGAACAGAGTATTTTTTTATGGCCGTCCATGGAGCAATAATAAATCGTCTGCATTTTGCCAAATATCAAAGCAGCCGTTGCTTAATTCCTCTGCTGTATTTAGTTTTCCGTTTTCCTTCTGCCTAGGTGGCGCTGGAGATCGTGATTCATGAGAGCAGTAGGGAGGAAGGAATCGCCTTCGTCCCATCTCTCCGAACTGGTTCTGCCAGGGCGGTGCCAAGCGAGTTTGCATTGCACGTGGGATGCCAAGTTGAAAGGGAGGAAAACAAGTTGGATTTGTTCTGCAACTTATCGAATATGTTCTGCATTTGTCTGATATAAGTAAAGAAGTTAAAATTTTTTCACAATGAAAGCGGATCATTCGTCGTATTAAGCGCAGTCTAAATGGTTTTTCACACAGGCAACAGACTTCATAGTGGGAAACTTCGATCTATAAATTTTACCGGGATTAAGTGCAGATTTAATTTCAGTTTCTCTGTATTCATTGAGAACAGGAAATCAACAATTCGTAACACAGGTATGTCAAAATGGCAAATCCTTATCAAGAGAAGGAATAAAATCAGAGTTTCGGAAAATCATTAGCAATTAAAAAAATTTCAGCTTACAGGTAAAACTGAAACATTTTCTGTAGTCACGAGTTTTCCCTGCCGCGATTGCTCTGCGAACAAAACACAATTTGTAATATAGTCGAAGATTTGAAATTGAAAATTTACCTGCAATAGATGCCGTGTTGACAACAGCGCCTCCTTTTCCACCGTGACTTTTACCCATGAATTTCAAGGCTGTCTTGCATCCAATTATTGGACCAATCTGAATGGAAATAATAATTGGTAGTAACTTCAAAATATCACTGAAATAATTGTTAGACACAGCATAATGGCCAAACACAAGTGACACAAGAAATTCCCCTTTCTAAGAATTTTTTTATCCGTAGGTTATTAATACCTATTTCAAACATGAAGAATCAGTTTTATCAGATGGGGTGCATCTGATAAAACATTATCATAGGGTGCATCTGCATTTACCATAGGGTGCATCTGAATTTGCATTAATAATAAATGGCTCCTTCTGCTAGAAAAAGTTAGTTCCGATAAAAATATATTTTATCAAATTAATTATTATAAATCCGAACATCAATATTCAACGTCAGGATCTTTTTTATGTTAAGAAAAGAACATTGAACTCACCAAATTCACTTCTACGGATTTCCTGTAATCTTGTTCCAGCAAAATTCCAGCATTGTTAATTAAAATGTGGACTTCGCTAAATTCTTCCAAAGTCTTCTTCAACAAAGCTAGACAAAAAAAGAATGAAGAATAGTAAAAACGAACTTTTCGTTTAGTGCCGTCCCGTGGCCGAGTGGTTAGCGCGCTTGTCTACTGATCTAAGGAACCTGGGTTTGAGCCCCGGGTAAGGCATGGCTGTTTGTGTCGTTTTTCTGCTGAGGTCCAGTCCATCTTCTCAGACCTTCTACTCTGGCATATAAACTGACAGGTTCCTGTCAACCTCTGTGGCAAGCAGCTGCTTGAGGGGGTATTTATTTAAAGCAGTAGTTAACGTATTAGGTAAGAAGTGTAATCAGGAAATTAAGGAATGAAGAAATTTCAGAACCGAAATTATGCGATTTAAAAATCGCTGATGATTCAGCGCTTTTTAGGTAAATAATGAGTGACAATACAGATTATTTGTTATTATACCACTTTAATTTCCCCCCCCCCCACACTTAAATTATGCGTTAAAAACTTTCATTAGTGGATGATGCAATCAGTCCACTTCTCCAGACTTTCTTGTGATTGCAGTCTGTGGGCGGCAACATTTAAAACTCCGCAGAATTTACGAAGACGAAACTCTCGTTGGCAATACCTGAGCAGCGATTGTGTCAAGACCACAGTGCTCTAGAGCCCCTTGTGCTCTAGAGCCCCTTTTATAAGAGTGTATCTCAAGCTAACAGTGAAGTATCTCTCTCCTTAACATTTTCATTTTCGCCTTCATCCGACTACTGTCTCCGTTTTCACACTCCAACTTGCCTTTGGCTACAAAACTTTCGTTTTCAAGACAAAATTTTGCAGGGTCCAACTAAGATTTCGGTGGCAGCAGTGGCTGATCATTGAACCTTTTAGAATTTCAATCTTCTCCTTAAAAGGAAATGCAATTAAAATTTGATTAATATATCATGTCTGAATGCGACAGCAACAACATCGCAATTTCAGTTTCAGTTCTCTATGGCAGTAATGGAAGAACTTTTGTGATGGCAAAAGGCAAAGCACGCGCCTTTTTGGGTCGCATAAAGATTAAAAGTCCGTCTGCTCAGGTCATGTTCCATGAATAGAGAAGAAACTCAGGAGGTCTCAACACTTGACAATGTCACCAGGAGATCGTGGGTTCGGATCCCACTTTGCTCAAGACAATTTTTTTCTGCACACCAGCTGTTTCCAAAATGTGGTCTGCAAAGTCCTGCTGTTCGTGAACGTTCTTCAATTAGTGAGAACATTTTGAATATTTTATTTCGTGAATGATGTTTGTGGTCTGCCTTAAACATAGAAATGAAACACTTGAACTGAATGGGGCGGGGGTGGCTCAGTCGGTAGCGCGCCAGGCTCGTAATCTGTAGTTCCCAGGTTCGAGTCCCAGCTGGGTCAGCGTTGAGATTTATCTCCGCAAAATTCCCCGCCCTGCCCACGGTCAGTAGGGGACACCGATGGGCTTGGAAAGGCCGCCGTCCGTCGGATGGGACGTTAAGCCGTGGCCCCGTGTGCGGGAGAGCCATACCCTGTGCACGTTAAAGAACACGCTGGATGGTCTTGACGGAGGCTACCATCTGTCTCCCAACAGCTGTTCCAGTGGGTCCCCTCCCACAACATTCTTCTGAGCCTTCGGTGTCCATGTGACCTGGCCATTTTGCCCATGGTGTGCAAAAAAGTGCCGCTCAGAGGTAAAAACAACCCAACTAGAACTGAATCGTGGGTGAAACGGCCTAGTTCAGCCCCTATTTCAAATAAAATTTTGAACTCTTCCTTACGAAGCAAGATGCCAATTAAAATAATAAAGAATCTATTCTATCTGTGGGGTTAGGACTGAGGAAAAGCTCTGCGTTCCAGAATTCATGGTTAAATTTAAGTGTTGGATTGCAATTGAGAAAATGTGCTGTTTTATTAGTTTGTTATTTGGAAGGCATAAGAAAAAAAGCGATTAAAGCATTTCAACTATTAAAGATTTAGAAGAAAACTTAAAAATAATGCAGCTGATAATAATTCTAAATCGGCAATGAGCAACCGAATGTATTGAATTTCAAGTCCTGCGCTTTGCCATTTCTGCAGCAGAGGTCTCACGGTGGGCTAAGGCATTTGACCCGGAAAAGAGCGCAGGAATACTTTCAAGATAAAATAATAAAATTTAAGAGGATCAATAAAACTAGATTAATAGGTTTGATAATGCTGGTAATCAATCAACAGAAAAATAAATAAATACCCCCTCAAGCAGCTGCTTGCCACAGATGTCTGACAACAGCCTCTCAGTTTATACGCCATAGTAGGTCTGTGATGATGGCAGGACCTCAGCAGAAAAACAAATCCATGTCTAACCCGGGATTCGAACTCAGGTCCCTAAAAGCGCTAACAACTCGGCCACGGAACTTCATATAAAATAAAAATGTTTCTAATATTAATGCACTTGCCTCATTGGCACTGTAACGGTCAGATGATGCGAGTCCCTTCCCCCCAAGTGAAGCGAAGGTCAAAGGGCCCTCCGAACGGATGTGAGGGTGCTCAAGGGCGCCAATCGTCGTCACTGACAAACACCGGGAACGGCATATGTCCCACTATGATACACATTGGCCCTTTTACAGCATATGTCCACATTGGCCCTTTTACGGCATACGTCCCACTATTGGCCCTTTTACGGCATACGTTCCACTATTGGTCATTTTACGTGGAACTCACGTGACCACCCAGAGAGAGGGGGCGAAGAAAAGACTTTGTTCCTGTGTCCTTCTGCTTGAGAGTGTGCTGCAGGTCGGAGGTCAGGCTCCGACCAGGATAAGAATTCGGCTTGTGGGATGTCCCAGCCAGGGTCAGTGTTTTTCGACCAAGGTTTTTGGTTGCGGCTAGGCGAGGTAGCCAGCCGTGGTTATTGCCAAGTGCGGGGCCTTAGGGAAAGGCCGATCTTCTATTATTGCAAATACTAGTGTTAATAAATGTGTTGTACATATCGTACAATTTGTTGACAATTTATGCGACCACCCAGCTCGCCAAATATATTGACAATCTTTAGTAGAACATATTGGGTACCTTTTTAGATCAAATGCTCGGGACCCGCGCCAGTTCAACAAATATCTGATTCCCCAGGAAATCATCTCACCTATAGTTAAATCATATTTTTATCCTTCAGAAAGAGTAATGGAACTCAACCTTATCATGTGCCACTAATAAATATCTGCAGACACTGAAATGAATTTTACTTTCTAACAAACTTTAGTTGTGTATGTGTATGGGAGGGGGGAGCAGACGTTAACAACATGTAATGCTGCCAGAGAATGTCTCAAACACCCACTGGAAACATCATCAAACTTCTACACCCCAAATTCTTATAGAGTAGAAAAGTTTAAAAGATTTAAATTTCAGAAATTAATTTTTTGTATATTATTTCGATTTCAACCTGCTTATTATCCGATTACATGTAGTTATATACTTTGCTAGAAATAAATAAAAAGTGGTGCACCCAAGTCTATATTATGTCTTTTCACCCTCCATTTATTCTACATCCCATATAGTTGGAAAATATTTCAAATATTTCCCACTTTGTGGCAAAACCCCCAATACTCTTATAAGGATTTTTTTTGCAAGTGACATACACTTTTTGTATTTGTCCCCATACCTTAAATTTCGCCTTTATAAACTGAACAATTTCTGTTGAGCTCAGCGACTATTTACCTTCATATTGTTGTTCCGAAGTGGTGTCGCAGGAAACGAAAATGGCGCGCCCAGAACCGAAATCCTTGTTCAGCTTCTCGACAACTTCTTTTCCTAACTTTTCGTTAATGTCAGATACACACACCTAATTTCAAAGAAAAAAAAATTAAACAATAAATCAATACATTAAAAAATTTCATCCAAAAGCAGCTACTCCTAATTGTAAAGTTTTTTGAGACATTTTTTATTCATTCATAAGAACATATAACTCAAAATGCATACGATCCAGAAAACTAAGGAGCTTATCTGTAGGCAATTAAATAATACATTCATAATTGAGAGAACAAGTTATAGTTCCAATTAGTCACAATTAATACTTTTATTTAAAAAAATAAAAATTAAGATTTTTTTGCATTTTACATTTTGTCTTATGAAATGAATTTTATAACTATATTAAATTTTATATAAGATAATCTTTTGAAATTCATATTTAATCAGTAAAAATGGAAATAAAAATTTTAAATTTCAGTTTTGGATTTTATCTATTCAGCTTATCAAGGGTCGCAACCAGGGTTAGAAATAGATCAAATATCAGGTCGGCTGAATATCGAACAGGGTACGAGTTCGGCCACTGAACTGCATACTTGCACCCCCGACACTGAAATATTTTGAAATAATGTATTCAATATTCAATGAAATGTTCTTCAATAACCATCTCGGTTAGGAATGCTCAGTCGCTAGTGTGCCAGGCTTGTAATCTGCTCCCAATTCGAAATATTTTTCGTAACCCCCCTACCCTGCTGTTGCAATTGGGAGCCCCATCATCCGTCAGATTGGGCGTTAAGCTGTGGTTCTGTGTGCAGGAGAAAACTCTGTGCACGTTAAGCCTTTTAGTCCTAACTGCACCAGCGTTGAGATTTCTCTCCCACATCCTCAGTGAGAAAGAGATGCGAATGCACTTGAAAAGGACACCCTCCGTCGGGTGAGACAATGAAACGTGGTTCCCTGGGCGAGAGAGAGAGCCATACCCTATCCACGTTAAAGAACATTCTAGATGGCCAAGATGGGAGACCTCCATACATCTAACAATTATTCAGTGGATCCCATTCTCCAACCATCTCAGAGCTTTTGGGGTCCTTGCGACTTGCACACACAATTTTACTTGACTCAGTGGCAAGTCATATTTTTGTCGTGGTGAAAATAGCACATGATAAGGATGAGGTTGAGGGACAGAGATCTGCTATTGTTCCCAGTGTGTGTACGAAAAAGCGCAACTCAGAGGGAAAACAACGCAGCCTTTTAAGTCCTGAATTAATTTGGTAAATCTAATAACGTTTGGAGCTTATATTATTATTTGGACCTAAATAAAACCTTTAGAGGAAAAAAATATGAATAATGAAAAACAACAAATTAAAGTAAAATACAAAAATTAGAAATTTCCTTTGTAAACAATAAATTTATTAAAATTTCTCATGTAGGAAACAATTTTGTAAAAATTGGTTTATCAAAATCAGTTTAATGGTTAGTGTTGTTCTGACAGAATTTTGGAGCTCCTCAAAACGACTCTCCTACGACCTCGGATGGAGGGAGCAGGATTAGCCAATCATCTCTTTCGCCTTGAACAGGGCCAATGGAAGAATTTCTAGAAGACTAAAAACAAATACAAAATAAACCGAGAAATCTCCTCGGACCCAATGGCTAAAAGAAACAAAATCCAAATGAGAATCCAATGGAAACTTAGGTCAAAACAGATTTGGGTCTTTTGAAGATTTCATGGCAGATGCGACGATACCTGACAGTTTCAGAAATTTGATGATTGGGATTCGAAAGAGCTTTTAAAGCAATTAACGCTGACATGACCCGGCTGTGTCACGTGATATAACTTATGTTTATTCTTCCAGATGGCGGCACTTGTCACAAGGCAATATTTGAACTGTCATTCTGGAGAAAAACCGAAGGTGGAGCGAGTGATTCCGGTGAAACTCAGATGAAATTTATTCATGAATTAAACATAAAAAAGTATACTCTGTCATTTGAAAGGATCCAACAAGCTTCCATTCTAGTAAATCTTTTATCTAAATAGGACGAAGGCAATATTTGTTTCAATTCAAAGCAGTTTACAGAGGTTTCAGTGTATTACCAAAACCGACTTTGGTGTTCGATTCCGCACGTTTTTTTTTGTGGTTTTTTTGTTCCTCAATAACTGTTGCCTCCATCACTTGAATTCTCGATGCACCGAATCTTTATGCAAGAGCCAATGGCTTAAATTAAGATCATCTTATCCACGCGACAAAGCATAGAGAAGAAAATGGAATGCGTGAACTGGATTTTAATAGTAAACCCAATATTGAAACATTCGTTAGTTGTAACAAATTATATTTATATTAAGTCGAAGAAATGTTATTTTTATCGCTGTAAAAATAACAACAGTATGATGCGACAGAAAAACCTTCCTTTCTCGTCTGCCTTCCTGCTCACTATGGCAAAGACAAAAGAGCAGTTATTATTACCTCATATTTCGGGAAGATTAGATAATCTCTTCAATGATGACAAAGAATTGTTTATTAACATTCAGCTCTTCATTTCAGAGGAATTGGAGAGACGGATTTTGCTTTCACGAGGAACTGCAAAGGAAGTGACGACTGAAGGACGCATCGAGTTTCCCCCAAACACTAATTTTTCCTCTCTTCATACTCAGAATCGAAACCTACAAGTTCAGAAACAAAACGAAATTACGAAAGAGACAAAATTTTACGTTTCTGCAAAACTTTGAAACTCTCGTTAAGTGAGAACTCTCAATGGGACAGTTAGAAGTGAGCTCGACTGATTACGTCATACATCACATGACATCCCCCATGTCATCGCAATTGCTTATTCATATATCCGTGGCGAAGTAATATCAGGAAGTTTACAATATTGAAGTCTAAAATAACACAGAGCATACTATAGAGCAGGTATATGCTGATAGAGGGATGGCACAACCACATTCCGCGGAGTGAAAAAAATAACAAAGGGGAGCAAATTTCGAAATGCAAAAGCTAGTAGGATTAATTTAATCATCCAATCTAAATTATAATACGAAATTTCACCAAAAAAAAAAAAAACGCAGGTCAATAGGTATCTATATTTCTCATCATCATCATCATCCTCAAGCAGCCATGGGTTACGTAGGTCCAACCAGGCCGTGCAGTTTAATTCTCAAAGCATATCTGTCCTGAGCTACATCTGCTGCATCCAGCCACTGCACACCAATTCTAACAAGGTCCTGTTTGACATTGTCTGCCCACCGCATCCTAGGTCTCCCCCTCTTTCTGAGGCCTTTAGGCACACTGTTCATAACCCTATTCACCAATCTATAATTATCCATATGGGCAACATGGCCAAACCAGCGGAGTCTCTCTCTGCACAATATGCTGCTTAAAAGAGGTTGCCGACTACTTTGCCTAACCTCATCATTAGTTACAAAGTTGAACCACCTAATGCCCAAGATACTGCGTAAGCATCTTCTTGTTATCTTGTTTACAAAGTGTCAAAGTTTCACTACCTTAACTAACCGTAGAAAGAACCAAACTATTATACAGTCTAATTTTAGTCTTTAGGTGTATATGCCTATTTATCCACACTCTCCATAGATTCTTAAAAGTCCCGGCAGCAATCCCGATTCGTCTGTTAATCTCATGCCGCACATCACCATTATCTGTTACATAGCTCCCAAGATAATTATACTGTGACACCTGCTCAAGACAGCAACCATTCAGATTAACTGAATCACAGCCTGCCTGACCAATTTTCATCACTTTAGTTCTCTCTCTGTTTATAACCAAACCTACTCTACTACCAGTTTCATCAACAGCTCGAATGAAAGAGTTCATCTCATCAACATCATTTGCCAAAAGGGCTAAATCATCAGCATAATCTAAATCAGAAATTTTCGTATCACCAGTCCATTTAAGGCCAAAATCTTTCCCTTGAACTGAATTTCGCATAACATAATCAATACCCAAGCTAAAGAGAAAAGGAGACAAAATGCACCTTTGTCGAACACCAGAAGTAATGCTAAACCAATTACTACAAGCCATACCAACTCTCACACACGATTCAGTGTTATTATAGAGAGCTTTCACTATGTTAACTAACTTGTCTGGTATACCATATGATCTCACAATCAACCACAAATTGTGACGATCAACAGAGTCGAAAGCCTTTTTGAAATCAACAAAGCTAGCAACCAAAAGTTTCTGAAACTCTAAACATTTCTCAAGAATCTGCCTAAGTGAAAGTATCTGATCCACACATCCCCTACCACTTCTGAATCCACATTGCTCATCACGCAATTGACTGTCAACCAGATTCTTAATTCTATTAAGTACAATCATGGAAAGAACTTTCCCTGGAATAGAGAGTAGGCTGATACCCCTATAGTTATCACAAGAAGTGCGATCACCTTTTTTGAAAATAGAGATAATAATAGCTCTGGTAAAATCCTTAGGAACCATGTCTTTATCGTAAAAGATATTCAAAATTTCAGTCATTCAAGTGGTAACTGAAACATTCCCAGCTCTAAGCATTTCTGTAGTAATTTCATCTACCCCTGGGGATTTATGAAGTTTAAGAATAGAAATAGCCAAAATAACTTCAGATTGTGTTATAGAGCCAACATTAAAGCCACCAATGCATCTATCATCATTACAAACTGAAATGCTCAGCCCACCTAGCCATGACAGAATCCTCCCCTTCTAACCTTACCTTGTTTATCCTTCAATGCCTGTCCATTTTCTACCACACAAAACATTAACTATCTGGTATACCTCTCTGATGTTGTGCTGCCTAACTGCTTCCTCAGGTTTGTCAGCCAAGCCATCAAGCCAAAGATTCTTATCAGTAGCTAACTGATCCTTTACACGTTTATTATGCTCTCTGTAATAATTTCTATTAGGATTAGTAGGGTACTGATTAAGGACATTCCGGCAGTTCCTTCTTTCTGAAATCAGCTCAAGTGCCTTATCACTCAAATAATTCTGTCTCCTCTGCTCCTTTTTTCCTAAAAGAGTACTGTTAGTGTCCAAAAAAGCCTGTTTAGAACGGCCCCATTCTTCCTCAACTTCAGTAGTAAGCAAACCATGACTGTCATAATGACTAAGTAACCTATCATGGTAAACTTTAGCTATAATTGGGTCTTTCAGAGATTCAGTATTAATGGTAAATTTTTTAACTTTAGCACAACACTTTTTAAGTTTAAGTTGCAAGACACTTTTAACAATACAGGGTGATTCAGAATTCATCATCAATATTTGGTGGAGAGGTAGGTAATAAGAAACGAAGGAGATTTCACATAGGAAAGCATGGGCGTATATGCCATGTAGTAGGGCAAAATGACCCCAGTTCAATGATAGAAAGAACACATAAGAAGGAAGTGGTAAGGAAAAAACATTTATTATCTTACATGTAACATTTCTTTGCATTGGTTGTACAGACTTACAAGAGGTGCTCGAACTGCCGACCATGTGCTAGAATGCATGACTCACAACGGCGTTGCATGGACAGCCGGACCCTGTGGAAGATGCCTGGCATTTCCCGGATGTTTGAGGCAGCAACTGATATGCGTGCTACAAGATCCATAGCACTATCAACAGGGGTCCCGTACACCATGTTTTTCATAGCACCCCATACAAAGAAATCGATTGGAGATAAATCCGGTGAACGTGGTGGCCAAGAAACCGGTCCACCGCGGCCAATCCATTGACCACCAAACTGTCTGCGTAGGTAAGCACGCACAGCATTTGCGAAACGTGCAGGAGCGCCGTCATGCTGGAACCACATTCGCCGGAGACTACCATCAGGAACCTCGTTCAGAAGATCCGGTAACACAGTCTGAAGAAATGTTAGGTACTTGGCACCGTCCAAACGGGATGGTAGTAAATACGGGCCCAACAAACCGTCACCGACAATCCCAGTCCACACATTGACAGCAAAACGTTGTTGCGCAGCTCCAGGTCTTGTACCGTGTGGGTTCTGATGAGCCCACACATGCCAATTGTGTGTGTTGAAGACACCCTCTCTAGTGAACAACGCCTCATCGGTGAAAAGAACATACGTTGGGAAATTGGGATCAACGGCTGTTCTCTGCATGAACCACTGACAAAAAAAAACACGCTTGGGATGGTCGTCTGCTGCCAATATTTGCACTCTTTGCAGATGAAACGGATGTAACCCTTCATCGTGTAATATCCGCCACGCTGTTGCTTGCGAAATTCCAAACTGCCTAGCCATACCTCGTGTGCTAGCACCAGGTTGTTCCTCGATTTCCTGTAGGACAGCTTCCTCTACTGCTACTGTCCGTGCCGATCTGCGCCTCCCTCGATTAACATTACTAGCAGCAAACGATCCTGTTTCACGCAGTTGGCGATGAATACATAAAAACATTTGATGCTGTGGCACACGGCGGTTTGGGAAGCGCGCTGCATACAATTGCCTGGCTCGAAGACATCTTTCTCCTGCCGCACCGTAAGTTACATGCATATCTGCACATTCATTCCACGTATACTGGTTCATGTTACTTCTGCAAATTCACCTTGTCGAATGACAACTGACTGCACGCGTCAAACAGCTGTGCTTCTGTATGAGAGGTGTGTACACACAGCGCCCTCTACACCACCATGCGTTCGTCTGCCCCCATACTTTCCTATGTGAAATCTCTTTCTTTTCTTATTCCCTTCCTCCCCACTAAATATTGATGATGAATTCTGAATCACCCTGTATAATGGTCAGATCCAATTTCAGCTCCCCTATATGCCCTGGTATTCCTAACAGAACTAGCCCATTTGCTGTTAATTAATATATAATCAATCATATTATAATGCAGCCCATCAGGTGAAACCCATGTGTACTTATGTATGTCGCGGTGTTTGTAATAAGTGTTAGTTATTGTGAAAAATTGAGTTTACTTACCTGTATGAGATGTTGCCCATTGCCATTGCAGCTACCAATCCCAAAACGGCCTATCACCCCTCCCCAAAGGTCAGAGTCAGTACGAACTTTGGCATTGAAGTCACCTAGAACAAGGGTAATATCTGTTTTCTTGACAGAATTCAAAATATCCTGAAGTTGTCCATAAAACGTATCCTTCTCATCCTCATCGGCATCCTCAGTGGGGGCATAACAGCAGATATCATTCAAGTCTTTAATGCTTGTGTGAAATTTTGCTGTAAGAAACCTTTCATTAATGCACTCATATCCTAGAAGAGCATCACTAGCGTGTGATGTGAGAAGTAGACCCACGCCTTGGTGATGCTTTCCATCCTCCCTCCCTATAAAGAGAAATTTAAAATTATTTTTAAGTATCTCACTTTTACCTGTCCATCTGGTCTCTTGCAAGCTTAGAATATCTAGGTTATAGCGCTGGAATTTCTGCGTGAGGACATCAAGAGAACAATCTCTATATATTGTCCTCAAATTCCATGTTCCTGCAGAGAGAAAATAATTAGTAGGATTTTTAAAGAAACTAGGTTTATTGAGATAGGTAGGGCCAACAATATCAAACAGCCCCCTGATCGCAGGCATGGGGCAAAGACCTGTTCCTCCTCCGCTAAACGCTGAAGTCACCGATGCTGGTAGGAACTTCAGGCACCACCTTTTCAAGTGGACTTTTTCAAGAGCCATATGGCCTACCTGAGACACATTACTCCAGTTTAGGCTTCACGATGCCCAACTAGCTAAGTAAGGTTCAGGTACCTGCGATGGCCTCTGATTAGGATTATCCACCAGCTGATATAAGGTATCCCATGCCTCTGTTCACTTAGTGCTGGCAACTCAGAAGCAAACAGGAAACACAACAGCAGATTCTCCCGCAACAGAGGCCCACCAGTGCAGCAAGTCAAGGATCTATAATCAAGCTCAAATCCATAAACCAGTCCAGTCTAGTAGGAATAAATGGTCAGCACCAGGACCATGTGAAGTTGACCACTCCTTAGCAGGCTTGAAAAAAAAGAAAAAAGTGGCCATAGACGACCAGATCAGTAGGCCATACTAAACTGGCAGCCCTCCCCTTCAGTTCCCTTCCAAAAGAGAATCTCTTTTGAAAGGTACTAACGGCCTGCACCACGAGAAGGCGGGATCGGATATGAAGTGCTAGACCTGGCTGGTTCTGTGCGTCATTCTACATCTAACTCACGAGGTGAACCCAAAATTGTTCGTCAGTTTTTCCTTAACATTTTGCAATATATAAAATTAAAGACAAAAAAATTACATATTTAACATCATGTTATGAAAAAGAAAATATACACAACAAATGCTTCAGAAGCTCCAAACCTGGGATGATGTGGATCTGACGTTAACTGCGATGCATTGTGGAGGAGGACTGACACCTCCCCACCTTCCTTCATCCATAGGAAGGGGAATTTCAAAGTGGTTTCCAGAAAGCATTGTGGTGGAGGACTGATACGTCCCCACGTTCCTTCATCCATAGGAAGAGGAATTTCAAAGTGGTTTCCGGGCAGCATTCTGGAGGAGGACTGATACCTCTCCACCTTCCTTCATCCACAGGAAGGGGAATTTCAAAGTGGTATCCAGAAAGCATTGTGGGAGAGGACTGATACCTCCCCCCCCACGTTCCTTCATCCATAGGAAGGGAATTTCAAAGTGGTTTCCAGGCAGCATTCTGGAGGAGGACTGATACCTCCTCTACCTTCCTTCATCCATAGGAAGGATAATTTCAAAGTCGTTTCCAGAAAGCACTGTGGAGGAAGACTGATACCTCCCCCACCTTCCTTCATCCATAGGAAGGGGAATTTCAAAGTGGTCTCCAGAAAGCATTTTGGAGGAGGACTGATACCTCCCCACCATTGTTCATCTATAGGAAGGGGAATTTCAAAGTGATTTCCAGAAAGCATTGTGTAGGAGAACAGATACCTGCCCACCTTCCCTCATCCATAGGAAAGAGAATTTCAATGTGGTTTCCGAAAGCATTATGGAGGAGGACTGACAACTCCCCACCTTCCTTAATCCATAGGAAGGAGAATTTTAAAGTGGTTTCCACAAAGCATTGTGGAGGAGGATTGATACCTCCCCCCCCCCCCACTTTCCTTCATCCATAGGAAGGGGAATTTCAAAGTGGTTTCCAGAAAGCATTGTGAAGGAGGACTGATACCTCCTCTACCTTTCTTCATCCATAGGAAGGGGAATTTCACAGTGGTTTCCAGAAAGCATTGTGGAGTAGGACTGATACCTTCCTCCTTTCTTCATCCATAGGAAGGGGAATTTCAAAGTGGTTTCCAGAAAGCATTGTGGTGTAGGACTGATACCTCCCTACCTTCCCTCGTCCATAGGAAGGGGAATTACAAAGTGGTTTCCAGAAAGCATTGTGGAGGAAGACTGATACCTCCCCACCTTCCTTCATCCATAGGAAGGGGAATTTCAAAGTAGTTTTCAGAGAGCATTCTGGAGTAGGACTGATACCTTCCTCTTTTCTTCATCCATAGGAAGGGGAATTTCAAAGTGGTTTCCAGATAGCATTGTGGAGGACTGATACCTCCCTACCTTCCTTCGTCCATATGAAGGGGAATTTCAAAGTGGTTTCCAGAAAGCATTGTGGAGGAAGACTGATACCTCCGCACCTTCCTTCATCCATAGGAAGGTTAATTTCGAAGCAGTTTCCAAAAAGCATTGTGGAGGACAGATACCTCCCTCCTTTCTTCATCCATAGCAAGGAGAATTTCAAAGTGGTTTCCAGAAAGCATTGTGAAGGAGGACTGATACCTCCTCTACATTTCTTCATCCAGAGGAAGGGGAATTTCAAAGTGGTTTCCAGAAAGCATTGTGGAGGAAGACTGATACCTCCCTACCTTCCCTCGTCCATAGGAAGGGGAATTACAAAATGGTTTCCAGAAAGCATTGTGGAGGAAGACTGATACCTCCCCACCTTCCTTCATCCATAGGAAGGGGAATTTGAAAGTAGTTTCCAGAGAGCATTCTGGAGTAGGACTGATACCTTCCTCTTTTCTTCATCCAGAGGAAGGGGAATTTCAAAGTGGTTTCCAGATAGCATTGTGGAGGACTGATACCTCCCTACCTTCCTTCGTCCATATGAAGGGGAATTTCAAAGTGGTTTCCAGAAAGCATTGTGGAGGAAGACTGATACCTCCCCACCTTCCTTCATCCATAGGAAGGTGAATTTCGAAGTAGTTTCCAAAAAGCATTGTGGAGAAGGACAGATACCTCCCTCCTTTCTTCATTATAGGAAGGAGAATTTCAAAGTGGTTTCCAGAAACCATTGTCCAGGAGGACTGGTACCTCCCCACCTTCCTTCATCCATAGGAAAGAGAATTTCAGAGTGGTTTCCAGAAAGCCTTGTGGAGGAGGACTGTTACCTCCCCCCCACCTCCTTCATCCTTAGGAAGGGGAATTTCGAAGTGGTTTGCAGAAAGCATTGTGGAGGAAGACTGATACCTCTCGACCTTCCTTCATCAATAGGAAGGGGAATTTCAAATTGGTTTCCAGAAAGCATTGTGGAGTGTGACTGATACCTTCCTCCTTTCTTCATCCATTGGAAGGGGAATTTCAAAGTGGTTTCCACAAACCATTGTGGAGGAGGATTGGTACCTCCCCCCATCTTCCTTCATCCATTGGAAAGAGAATTTCAAAGTGGTTTCCAGAAAGCATTGTGGAGGAGGATTGATACCTCCACACCATCCTTCACCCATAGAAAGGGGAATTTCAAAGTGGTTTCCGGACAGCATTCTGGAGGAGGACTGATACCTCCTCTACCTTTCTTCATCCATAGGAAGGGGAATTTCAAAGTCGTTTGCAGAAACCATTGTGGAGGAGGAATGATACCTCCACACCATCCTTCATCCATAGGAAGGGGAATTTCAAAGTGGTTTACAAAAAGCATTGTGTAGGAGAACTGATACCTCCCCACCTACCTTCATCCATAGGAAAGAGAATTTCAGAGTAGTTTCCAGAAAGCATTGTGGAGGAGGACTGCTACCTCCCCCCACCTTCCTTCATCCTTAGGAAGAGGAATTTCGAAGTGGTTTGCAGAAACCATTGTGGAGGAGGACTGATAACTCCCCACCTTCCTTCATCCATAGGAAGGAGAATTTTAAAGTTGTTTCCTGAAAGCATTGTGGAGGAGGACTGATACCTCCACATCATCTTTCATCCATATGAAGGGGAATTTCAAAGTGGTTTCCAGAAAGCATTGTGTAGGAGAACTGATACCTCCCCACCTTCCTTCATCCATAGGAAAGGGAATTTCAAAGTGGTTTCCACAAAGCATTGTGGAGGAAGACTGATACCTCCCCACCTTCCTTCATCCATAGGAAGGAGAATTTCAAAGTGGTTTCCCCAAAGCATTGTGGAGGAGGACTGATACCTCCCCCCTTCCTTCATCCATAGGAAGGAGAATTTCAGAGTGGCTTCCAGAAAGCATTTTGGAGGAGGACTGATACCTCCCCACCTTTGTTCATCCATAGGAAGGGGAATTTCAAAGTGGTTTCCAGAAAGCATTGTGAAGGAGGACTGATACCTCCCCACCTTCCTTCATCCATAGGAAGGGGAATTTCAAAGTGGTTTCCAGAAAGCATTGTGAAGGAGGACTGATACCTCCCCACCTTCCTTCATCCATAGGAAGGGGAATTTCAAAGTGGTTTCCAGAAAGCATTGTGAAGGAGGACTGATACCTCTCCACCTTCCTTCATCCATAGGAAGGGGAATTTCAAAGTGGTTTCCAGAAACAATTTGGTGTAGGACTGATACCTTCCCCCTTTCTTCATCCATAGGAAGGGGAATTTCAAAGTGGTTTCCAGAAAGCATTGTGGAGGAGGACTGATACCTCCCTCCTTTATTCATCCATAGGAAGAGGATTTCACAGTCAATGGTTTCCAGAATGTCTCAGGAGAGGGGATTCTATGCCAGACGACCTGTGGCGTGTGTCTCTCTAACTCTCTCCCACAGCGCCTATTTGGATTGATCTCATAATAGATGAGTTCGAGATTTTGTTTACAGAACGATTCTCAACGATTATTCAAGTGGAAAAACATGGGTTATGGTATCATCCCTGTAACATTAGATAAAGGGACCAATATGCAGGTGGTTGTGGTTTCACATCTGGAGAGAAATCAACATCAAATGGCTGCCCGCAGGTATCACGATGAACCACTTGAGCCTCTTATGTTCAATTATCTGCATCTGCAGTGGAATTGCTGCTCATTTTAATGGGCAATTTGGTTAGCGTGCTTGACTACTGATGAAAGGGACCTGGGTTCGAGCCCAGTGTAAGATATGGATATGTATGTTATGTTCTGCTGAAGTATCATCTTCCTCACAGACCATCTTCCACTGCGTATAAACTGACAGGCCTCTGTCAGACCTCTGTGGCAAACAGCTGCTTGAAGGAATATTTTGCATTAATCTCTGCGTACATATATTTGGGCTTACTTTTGCACTTTCTTTTAAATGCAATTAATCACACAATTATTCATTTTACAATATTTATCCTTATGGAGAAACATCATGACACTACACCGTATCTACATATATAAATTTTGCTTAAAATCGTCGGACACCAAGTCCGTATTAAGGGGGGGGGGAATCAACAGGGCACAGGTCCAAAGGTCAAAAAAGTTGGTCGGGACTTTTGCTGCTAATACCTTACATTATTTTAAGTAAAATAAACATATTTTTGAACTAACGAAGTTAAAATTTTGCCAAACTCAAGGAAATGTGATTGCAACAGCGATGCTTTTATTCATTTTATTCTTTTATTTATATTTCATTTCTGATAACATGAGAGAGAACAAATCTAATTGCCCCGGAATTGCTTAATCGTCTGTCCTTTTCATGTTCAATTTGCTCCGTTTCTTCTGTTTAATTTCAGTTGTTCGATACAGGATTTTGGAAACAAGCATCCCCTCTTTCCATTATCGATACTGACCTTATAGATATGTCTGTTGAACGAAGTGCATGACTATGATGTTCGAACCTGTTTAAAACCGCAGACAAGATCTCAATTATCCTATTTCTCGAATTCGTTCCTTTCGATCTGTTCTGCTTTTCCAAAGAGAAAGACAATCAGGATCGAAGTATTCTGGAAGTCAGGAACGTGAGAAGCCACAAGGGTGGCGAAATCTCCTTACAGCACATTTCTCTTCTTTAACGTTTCGTTTGTTCATATCAATTTCTAGCGAAGGAATTCTTAAATACGTATAACTTTATCCCCCACTCTAACGTTCTTTAGGCTAATTTAAAAATTGGTTTTAGGCTTTTGCTACCTAGATCGGGTTTTAAGACATAATTACCTTAACTCAATCAAATATAAACTGTAATATTATTTATTTATTTATTTATGCACCTAATAACCATGGTGATGTTAGGGCCAGGCCCTTCTACACCAATTCGTTTAAAAACAATGCAAAGAATATAAAGAAAAACAAGAGAATATTCTAAATATTATAAAAATCAAACGTGTAAATTGTTATTACTTAATGAAGTGTCATAGTTATAAAATTCATTAGGTTTACGTAAAATAAATTATAATTTAAGGTTTGAAAATATAGATCTGGTAATAATGATATGTTTAATATGTGGATACATATTACACGTATATTACACTATCAAAGTCAGGCTGTGAAGGAAAAACAGAACAGAACAGTTACAGAACGTTAAAGCAGAAATATTGAATTTAATAAGATGTGTGGCATACATGTTAAATAACAGAAACTTTGATTTTATGAAGTATTTAATTTTATTCTTGTTTCCTCATTTTTTTTTTTTAAATCATTCTTCGTGAAAGGTCGTCGGTTGGTTGTTTGGGTTTTTTTGGCGCAAGAGCAACTAAGGTTATATTCCGCCAAACAAAAAGACATAAACAGATAAAAGTCATTTAATCCACAACCAAATTTAAAATACACAGAAACAAAAATAGCGCAATAAAGATAGTATAAATAGGACAAATAAGAAGAATCAACAAGTGTAGAAATCTGCAATACGAAATGGGTGTATAGGACCCATTAAAATCGGAAACAAGTGTATAATCTTGAAAACACAGTAAAAATCAAAATCGAGTAAAATAATCAGAAAAACGTAAATATTCGAAAACGGAAGTTAAAAGCGATTCATGAGATAAAGGATGTCCGAGTGTAAGAGGGGCTCGGACGTAAAATCATGGAAGTTAAAATAAAATCGACGTTCGATGTTAAAAGCTATACATGATATTAAAATATACTTAATGGTTAAAATGGTGTCACAAAACTCGCACTTAGGTTCGTCGTCCGCCTTAAGAAGAAATGAATGTGTAAGAAACGAATGACCTAAGCGGAGCTGAGCAAGTGCAACTTCCTCGTTGCGATTCCTGTGGAAACCAGACTGCCACGGTTTGACAATGGGCTTGATCTCGAAAGGTTTGTTAGCAACTTGTTCAGACCAAGATCTCTGCTACCGTGCCCGGAGCTCGATGGAAAAACGCTACCGGAAGTCCAAGTATGGAACCGGTGGCAGAGAGTCGGAGAGGGTCATGGCTGACCTGGCAGCAGCGTCTGCCAAGTCATTTCCCCTGATCACGACATGCCCGGGCACCCAACAGAAGAGAACGGTGGTGTATGTAAAGTGCTGATCAGAAGTAAGAAAAAAATCCTTCATGGACTTTTAAAAGAATGATTCTGAAATTTCAGAGTGCAATGTACTTTAATTTAAAACAGAGAGTTCTAGACATAGACGTCGATGAAGAAGAGGCATTTTCATTCTCAATATATAAGCATCTTAAAAATGGAAAGTACTTAGATGTTTAATCACTGTATTCATTAATGCAGTAAACCTAGATGAGGAAATCTGCTTAAATTCAGGAAGGTTTTTCATAGTGTCATAAATAGGACGATGTTTGCACACTGATAATGTAAATTCGATTAATATGATAAAATAGTGGAAATGTAATTCCCGATATTTGCTTTCAAGGAGATTCGTACAGCAGAATGATAAATAGGCATCCACAATGCGAAAATCGCAAGTCTTATACCGTTTCCAATAGAATAATATTGCATCAACTTAAAGTGCTTAGGGCGCTTCCCATTCCGGGTATTTAGGGATTAGGAACTACAGATTACGAGCCTGGCATAGTTCTTCCGACTCGGCGTCCGTATGTCAGAGGAAAACACTTCGAGTTAAAATACGAAGCAGACCGAGTCGAGCAAGTTCAATTAAATCTTTTAGATTCCCTCAAAAAACAGATTGTCACTATTTGGCAACGGGCTTGATTTTGAAGTTTTCCGAAGGCATTTCAAATGAAACTGAGAAGAATCTTTTCCAAAGGAACTTACCTTACACCCTTCTTTCAACAAGGCGGTACTAATTGCCAAACCAATTCCTTGCGCTGCGCCCGTCACAATAGCAACACGATCAACGAAAGACATTATGCCAAATGTCTTGCTCTCCCTCGATCCAGCTCTCACTCTCCCTGCGTCTGTGGCACTTCCTTCGAATACACGCAGCACACGACACGCCTGGCTGAAGGTCACAGCTTATCATATGCTGGCAGACGATAAACTTGCTTTATCGGTACAGGCCCACGTGGCACAATTAGTGAAGAATTTCTCTCAGCTAACGAAGCACGAATAAGCTCGAAGACGATAACTTTTTTCGTTACTAAAAACGTATTCTGAAAAACAAAATGCTTTCTTTATTCTCTTAAACATCGTGGAACTAGGTTATCGTCTGATGCGTGGTTTAATCGATAGAGCGGTCTGGCACGGATCTGTAGAGTTGCGGGTTCGATTCCCGCTGCTTAAAAAAATTTTTTTTTCCACATAAATATTTAGTTGAATTTTATATTTATAGGTAATCTGTGTATTTAATATGGATGGATTATTCTATAACAAGTCATTGGCTGCTGATCGGTTATAATAAAACCCTCAAGCAGCTGCTTGCCACAGAGGTCTGACAGGAGCCTGTCAGTTTAATACGCCGAAGAGAAGGTCTGTGAGGAAGGCGGGAGGGACCTCAGCAGAAAGATAACGTTAGCCATGCATTATCCGAGGCTCGAACCCTGATCCCTTCGATCACAGTAGCCAAGCGCGCTAACGTATTCCGCCTATCAGACCTTCGGGGTCTGTGGACCGCGCTTGAAGAGACACTGATGCTTTTCAATTTGTATTTAATACTGAGAAGATACGAAAATATGCAATTGAATTTTTTTGTGAATTGTTCAGTTGTTTCACTGCTCGTCCCTGCCCTCAGACAGTAACTATGTGTGAGAAGGGCGAGATCATTTCAATGACGATGCAATGCACAGTGAAGATTTCCCATGAGGCACTTGGATACTTGCGTAAAGGAGCGGATGTCATACGATTGTCGAATCTCAAATTTCGTTCATTCAGATAAAAGATTCAGTTCTTTTAAGCGGTCACAAGAGGAAAAACGAATTGCAAAGATCGATCGTTCAAGAGGAATGAAATAACTTTCACTTCTTGCGACGAAAAATGAACTTTTAAAGGAAGTAGGTTTTGAGAACGTACGGTCTGTTGATTCGCAGAGCAAATGGGGGAGGTGGTTGTTGGGGGGGGGGGAGGCTCAGTCGATAGCATGCCAAACTCGTAATCTGATGATCCCGGGATCGAGTTTCAACTGTTCGAGGGTTGTTGAGGATTTTCTCGACTGTTCCCTCGTTGTCCTTGGTGAGAAAGGGACATCGTTTGCTTCGATGAAGATACCGTCCGTCAGATAAGACGGTAAGCTGTTGCCCCGTGTGCAGGAGAGCTACAACTGGTGCACCTTCAGAAACAAGCTGGAGGGTCTGGTTAGGATGCGTCCATTTGTCTCTTAATAGCTGCCCAGAGCATTCTTTTCCTTTTAAAGTACAGTGTTCAAGAAAATGCCTTTCAGAGATAAAACAATTCAACGCAAAGTCTTCTTTCCCTGGTCGGACAAAAATATCTTTCTACGTCACATCTCTACGTCTCCTCATTACTTACGAGTCGAAACCATTTCAATCCCAAAGATATTGCCCAATATTCTGGAATAAAAGATATCAACTTTCCTATTATTTAGCTTCCAAAGAGCCCAAGTTCTGCTGCATGGAAATTCTAGGAAAGACTAAACTATTTATATGATTTGCATATTTACAGATCTTTTAAAATTCCACCAGTAACGCCAACTCTTTTTTTTAGATCATATAATACATTTTCCAATATCTATCACACAATTGCTGGGATAATAAACTGAGAAACCTATGTAAGAATCCAGCCATTCAAAATATTGGAGTGCCATCACTTGACCAATTTTCATCATATTACTTTTCACTCTATTTATCACCCAACCTATTACCAATCTCATCAGCAGTTTTAATGAATGCGTTCATCTCGCCAACATCATTTGCCGAAAGGCCCAAAGCGTCAGCATAATCTAGTCAGCTATTTCCATATTTCTAGAGCAAGTAAGGTCTCAGTCTTTCCCTTGTAATAAATTCTTTATAACATAATCAATAACCGACCTGAAAAAAGCAGATGATAAAAATGCATCCTTTTTGCACTCCAGTAATAAACCAAACACTGCAAAATTTACCAGCTGTCACACATGATTAGTGTTATTATAGAGAGCCATTATCATGTTAAGTAATTTATTAGGAATATCGTACGATCTTTTAATCACTAATTAGGGCAATCAACAGAATCAAAAACATTTCTAAAATTTAAAAAGCAAGTAACCATAGGATTTTGAAACCCTGAACATTTCTCAAGAATATGTCTAAGGGCAAAAATTTGTTCTCTGCATTCCTGTCACTTCTCAGCCCACGAAATACTCTTTCCGAAACTCTTTCAGAAATACTCTTTCCGAAACTCTTTCAGAAATACTCTTTCCGAAACTCTTTCAGAAATATTCTTTCCGAAACTCTTTCAGAAATACTCTTTCCGAAACTCTTTCAGAAATACTCTTTCCGAAACTCTTTCAGAAATACTCTTTCCGAAACTCTTTCAGAAATACTCTTTCCGAAATACTCTTTCAGAAATACTCTTTCCGGTTTAATTCTGTTGAAAATAATCTTTAGACAGAACGTTACCTGGTACAAAGAGATACTCCTATAATCTCACAAGAACTACTATCACCTTTCTCGAAAATAGGTGATAAATAAAAAATTAAAATAAAATAAATACCTCCTCAAGCAGCTGCTTGCCACAGAGGTCTGACAGGAGCCTGTCAGTTTAATATGCCGTAGTAGAAGGCCGTCCCGTGGCCGAGTGGTTAGCACACTTGGCTACTGATCTAAGGGACCTGGGTTCGAGCCCCGGATTAGGCATGGATGTGTGTGTCGTTTTTCTGCTGAGGTCCTGCCATCCTCTCAGATCTTCTACTGTGGCATATAAACTGACAGGCTCCTGTCAGACCTCTGTGGCAAGCAGCTGCTTGAGGGGTTATTTATTAGTAGAAGGTCTGTGAGGATGGCGGGACCTCAGCAGAAAAACAGCACACACACATCCATGCCTTACCCAGGGAACCTCTAGTTCAGGCGTCGGCAACCTATGACCCGCGGGTCACCAAGTGACCCATTTGATAATTTCAAGTGACCCACTTGAGTTCCGCAAATAAAGTATAATATATAAAAATAAATTATAAAACATAAACATGAAACAAACACTTTGAGAAAGTATAAATAATAAGATTAACATTTTGGTTTGATTACAAAGTTGCAGAAATGAACATAGGCGGAATACAGCGACATTGTCCGAACGAATTTCATCATTACTCGACGAGTGCTGGTTATTCACATTACAGACGAAGTAGATGTAAACAATAGTGATGATGATTAAACCTTCCAACTTTCCTGGCCTTACTGTAAGGCCACCCCATGCCGGGGGGCCTATTCAAACAGGCCATAACACTGGATAACCCAAGAAATCACACTGGATATGTTGTTCACAAATCAGTTACCTTATTAATTTTTATACCTTTGAATTTAAAAGAAATATCAAAATAAGTACCTTAGAATTGTAGAAGAGGAGTTTCCCCAGTTACTCTACAAAAAATTATATTTGATGCATTTTAAGAAAAATAACAAAATCCGAAAATAAACATGAAAATGATGCAGTACTAAACAAAATTAACAAAATGTAAACATCCGGTGTGAACAGCAAGCAGCCAATGAGAATTCTGGGATCGACTGAATTTCCATTGGCCAGCCATTCACAACCGGAAGTACATGACAATCTGCAGAAATTCCATCACTGAGAGAGTTGAGCCTTCCAAACATTGAAGAGCAATTCGAAACTGAATTAACCCGAAGAAAGCTAACAAAATAAGGACATTTTTAAGAATAATTAAAATATTAAGAACTCGGAAGTCGAATTCAAGAAACACTATTAGAACTAAACGAGTTCTAATAAGGACGAAAGTAGGCCTAACGAAACGCTAGGGAAAAAAATTTTTTAAAACCGCAAAATTTCGGTACAAAACTTCAGCCTTGAAAATTACATCAGAATTAAAAAATCAGTTAAAGGAATAAGGAAAATAACGCAAAGTTAAGGAGGGAAAACCCACCGAAGGCAAGTTAGAAACTTTCCAACGCGAGAACTCACAGCCAATGAGAATTCGAAAATAGCGAATTCTCATTGGTCGAGAACGGCAACCGAGGCGAGAAGACAAGTGAGGAATTTCGAGTGATCGATGAATGCTCTGTTTTTAAGTGTTGTCCGAAGAAAACACTCAAATTTCAGAGAATATAATCAAAGCAACAAACAAAATGATAAATGAGAAAGGAACGTTCTGAAAAGAACGTTCCCAACTGAGAAAACAATATAAAACAAAAGCTCAAACAGTTAATCAAAGTTAGACAATTGCACTGAAAAGTGTATGGTTAAGTAAGATAATCACAACAAGGGTGAAAAATAGTAAAACACAGTCAAAATAATACAGACAAAAGTCAAACTATTTAAAATATTGCTACCCAGTCATGTACTGAAAAGTACGTGACAACAGAGCCAAAAAAAACTGAAAAGAATTTCATCAAATACTGAAAAGTACATGATATCATTAGAGAAAGGGCAGATGGTACAGAATAAATTAATAAGATCAAGGAAATTAGTGTTGTGTAGAGCTGTCTTGTACTGAAAAGTATAAGGCAGGTGATAAATAAGTAGCAAAACCAGATGAAATAATTATTAAAGCATACAGTCTTAATGACTACTAGGTAAAACAAATTTGGCAGAACTCAGAATTAAAACTGAATATTAAGAATTTGAGATAGTAAGTGTGAAATTGTGTAGATCGAAAGTAATGATACTCTGAATAATGAAAGATCAAAAGAGTGTGGGACAATAATTACAATTTGTAAACAGTTAAAATTAAATTAGAATAATTAATTAGACCTGTACTGAAAAGTACATGGAATAATGCATAGAATAAGTCTAATTTGTGGTTCATTGATTAATGAGAATTTTAAATTAGAGGGTGAAAACAAGAAATCAACCCTGCACTGAAAAGTGCATTGTTGAGTTCAAAAAAGCAGAGCTGAAGATTTGTGAGAGAGAAAAAATAAAAAATTTGCAATGAGAAATGTGAAAGCTTAATGAAGGAAGAGTGAAGTGAGTGTCAATTAGGAAAATGACAATCATTGAGATCAAGTCAGAAAATTGTGAATAATGGTAAAAGATGAGAGGAAGACTCCAAACCAATCCAAGAAGGAAAAACAAACCAAACAACAGGACAAGGCCAGGAACAAGAGGGCCCACAATGGAACCACAGAAATCTATAAAAATCTCCCAGTGGAAGAAAGGAAGCCATCAAGGGCAAGGTAATGCTCTTTAATCAAGGAATGGGGGGGAGAAAGAATAATACTCAAGGTGAAAGGAGGATTGTAGTGAAGTGAAAGAAATTGAAACAAAATGATTCTCTCCCGATCATATTTTGTACAGTGCAGGAGGAAATGCTCAATGTCCTCTGGAACCCTACAAACCACACAGTCAGGAGAATTAACCAGTTGAGAATGAAAAAGATAATAATTAAGATTAACTTTCCCAGTTCTCAGTCTATGTATCATGGACTGGGATCTCTTGGTTAAAAAATGAAGGAATAATTCTCTAAATTCTTTGTCAATGTTAAATCTGTGTAGATTAACATTAGAAGCTTTTAAGGCCCAAATGTCCTTGTAGTGAGAATAGACGTAGGTGTCAAATTGTTTAAAATGAACCTTGAGTGTAGTGTAAGCTGGAAGATTAGGTCTAGGCAAACTTAATGAATTTTTCGCAATAGTGTCTGCCAATTCATTGCCTGTGATTCCCACGTGAGAAGGAATCCAGATAAACTGAATATCAGATCCCCTAGCTAAAAGGTTGTGGCAAAGTCTAGTGATTTGATAATGGTAGAACCTGTCAAACCAATCAATTTGAGCTGAATTAAGATACGAAATTGCAGCTCTGGAATCAGTGATAATATTCAAATTTCTAACAGGAGTGTCCATCGCCCACTTGAGGGCTTCCAAAATAGCTGAGAGTTCGGCATGTGTACTAGAATGAGCGGAGGATAATCTGAACCCTCGTTCCACTCGTGAATCAGGAATAACGAAGGCAGCTGCTGCCAAATTGTTTGACTTGTGAAAGGATCCATCTGTGTAAATATTTACATCGCCTGGTTTCAAAATGGTGTCAAGATAGGACAGCGAAGTTTGCAATAATACCTGTGTGGAGCAATCTCTTTTCCTTCCCTGCAAGGGAATAGTTGTGTGAAAGCGTGGTGAAAGTCTAGTCCAAAAAGGAGTAGGGACGGGGTTGAAAATGTTCAATTTAAGTGCAGTGTTAAAAAAAGGGTGATTTCTTAAAACATTGATTGTGGGTGAAACATTGTTGGTGTCAAGGATCCTTTTGATATAAGGATGAGTGGGACAGGAAGCAAGGAGTTTTGTGAAATGTTTATATAAGAGCCTCTGTTGTCTGACCGCAGAGGGAAGACTACCCGCTTCGGCTTGAACTGCCAGAGAGTTGGTGCATTTCTTTAAGCCCAAAATGTGTCCATTAACCTTATTAAGGATGGAGTCTAATATCTTAAGATTAGAAGGTGCAGCTGTATTAAGTATGGCCAATCCATATTCCAATCTAGTGGAGACAAAAACTCTAGCAAAATGAGCAAGAACTTTGTCGTTAGATCCTTTCGAATAGTGTGAGAGTGTGAGAATGAGATTAATCCATTTAGTCGATTTATTTTTGAGATTCAAGATGTGTGGTTTCCAAGTGAGTCTCTTGTCGATAGTAATCCCCAAGAATTTGAAAGTATTCACAATAGGCAGGGAAGTGTTATTAATAGTGAGTAGTGGCAAACCATTTGGGATAATTTTCCGAGTGATTGGAAGGACAGCAGACTTAGGTGTGGAGATAGTTAGTCCCCACTGCTGTGTATAGTCATAAAAGATGTCCAGAGCCTCTTGAAGTTTAGAGGTTAGAAATTTCAAATCCTTTCCCGTGATCCAAAAGCATATATCATCAGCAAAGATAGAAAATTGAACTCCGTTTGGAATGTAAGGTGGCAAATCAGAGAGCATGATATTGAATAACAGTGGTGAAAGACAAGAACCCTGTGGGGTGCCCACCTTAAGTGGTTTGGAGGAGGAAAAGTCCTTTCCTAATTTAACTCTGACCTGCCTCAGAGTTAAAAAATTCCTAAGAAAGTGGAAGATGTGGCCATTTAGTCCAATTTTAGCAAGTTTGAATAAGAGTCCCGTGTGTGACACAGAGTCAAAGGCAGATTTTAGATCAATAAAGACACAGATGCAGAAGCCCTTTTGAAAAAAGCTAATCTCTGCTGAGGAAATGAGGTCACAGATGTTATCTAGACATGAGTGACGTTTACGAAAACCTGTTTGGCAATCATGTAGTATGCCATGTTTTCCCAGGTAATAATTGAGCCTGTTCTGAACAAGTCTCTCAAACACCTTTAAAACACAAGAAGAAAGAGAAATCGGTCTATAAGAATCTAGTTCAATAGGTGATTTGCCCTGTTTGAGTAAGGGGAGAACATGTATCTCTCTCCATTCCTTTGGAAAGGTCTGAGTTTTCCACAAGTAGTTGTAATGTTTCAATAATGTAATGTGAGCTTTAGAGGAAAGAGCCTTCAGGTGCCTATATGAAATTTGGTCAGGACCAGGTGTAGAATTCTTTTTGAATGAATTAAGAGCAAGTATAAATTCCTCAAAAGTGAAAGGAAGATTTAAAAGAGGATCCTTACAAGGTGCATAAGGATCAAATCTTCTAACAAGCACCTGGATATGCTGAATATAAGTTGTTGAGTTAGAAAATGGAGAAGGAGGAAAAAATTTATCAAGAAAAGCTTCAGCTCCATCAACAGGAGGAAGATTATTTTTAATAAGATAGGCCTGCCAAGGCTGAGTGGACTGAGTGAACAATTTGATGTTCCTGACCTGAGCCCAGACAAGTCTGGAGTCTATCCTGGGGTCAAGGTTCCTAACATAACAATGCCATTTGTTTCTAGTGAATTTGTAAAGGAGTCGTCGTAATTTCGCACCACTGCGTTGGATGTCGACAGCGTCCGAGAGTTTCCTCGATCTTTTGAATTTATTTGTAGCCCTTTTGTGAACAGCCAACTGCTGGTTGACTTCGGGAGAAAATCTAACATTTCCATTCAATGTTTTCTTAGTGAAAGTGGCCTTGGTAGTGGATTCAGTGAGTTTTTGAGAGAATTTGGAAAAATCAGGGGAGTTAAAATCAATTTGGTTGCACAGGGCCGAAAAGGCATCCCAATTTACGAAGTTCCTATCGGTGTACCTAGACGAGGTACATCTATTGGAAAATAAGAAAATAGGAAAGTGGTCACTTAACCATAAATCCCCTCCCACTCTCCACTGAAAAAGGTGAATCAGCGAGGGTGAGAGAAAAGTGAGATCTATGGTAGTTTGCGAGAGATAATTCGAGTAGGTAGGTGAACCATCATTCAGACAAGTGACGTCGAGTGAGTCGAAAACCTGTTCGAACAGGCGGCCCCTATGATCGAGTGTAGTGCCGCCCCAAATAGGATTATGAGAGTTGAAGTCCCCCAGGAAGATCTTGGGGTTAGAGTCCAATTGATCCAGCTGGGCAAAGTCAACCAGCAGGGTGTTAATATCCAGGTCAGCATAGTGATACAAGTATAAATTAAAGATTGTAATTTGCACACTTAACCATCTAACAGTAACAGCAGAAATGGACATATAATCATATGTTTTAGGTAGCAATACTGGATATTGGGGAACATTCTTTTTCACCAGCAAGACAGATAAGTGTGGATTAATATTAGAGTTATCACGAAAGACAACATAAGGAGAAAACTTAAAGCTAGGCCTAATTCTGGCCTCCTGCAAGGCAATCACCGGTGGCAGATAGCCACCCAGTTGGTTCTGCATGAGACTCTTCTTGCCCGGAAAACTACGACAGTTCCACTGGAGACAGAAGAGGGAAGAAAAACTAGCCATTATAACTTTGTAGAACCAAGGTTATCATGCTGAGAAGAAATTTAACTTCCATTCCTTGTTTTTTCTTAGGAATCAAATTTGTGACCACTCTAGAGCACAGTTCCAAGAGTTGTAGCAAAGGTTTTAGATGCGAGTTGTTTTTGGCAGTGTTTGAAGATTTCTTAGGGATTGGGTTGCTTCTCCTGAGATAGTTCAATCTTGCCTTCCTGGTACTGAATTTTGGTGAATATTTGGCACTGGTAATAGGCGTACTCTGGATATCGTCCTCGGTGGTGGACAGTCGGGATTTAGAAGAGGGAAGTGACTTCTTCCTAGACCTGGTAAGCTTCTTCGGTGTGCTGGCAGGTGGAGAGGGAGAAAGCAGCTTGTCAAGCTGAACAGACAAGGCAGCAGATGCATTTTCCACCTCCGTAGAAGAAGGCATGGAGGGAGGAGTCTCTTTTGATGGTTTGCTCTTCTTAGCCGCAGAGGAAACAGAGGAGCTAATCTTGCTAGTTGATGGAGTAGGTTCAGTAGCTTGGTTATGCGTAGCCGGTTGTGTTGCCGAAGCCGTGGGAACCCTGCTAGATCTGTCAAGGTTTTCCTTCTTTCTATTGAAAGCCTTCAACCTGGCCGGACACTGCCCGTAGGTGGCGACGTGTTCGCCTCCACAATTACAGCAGAGTAGTGGTCGGTCTTTGGGGCATTCTTTAGAATGGTGGTTCTCAGCACAGTATTTACATCTTGTTTTGCTATGACACACTTGTTGTACATGACCGTGACGTTGACAGTTGAAACACTGAGGTGGCGGTTGAGTGTATGGCTCCACATTGTGAATGCAGAAACCAACTTTCACTTTTTCGGGCAATGGGAAAGATTTAAACTGCAGAACAACACTAGAAGAATCTCTTCTAATGAAACCATGTTTATCATTTTTGACTGCATACGTTAAACGTTTAACCTTACTAACCTTATAAGATTCTAAAGCAAGTAAAATAGCATCGTTAGTGTGAAATCTATCAACATTATTAATAATGCCGTAAGGGCTCTTAAATGAGGAAGGATACATGCTTGACACTGGTACATCAGAGATAAATTTGGTAGACAAAAGTTTATCAGCTAAACTTTGCGATTTAACTTTAACCAAAAGTTCCTCTTTGAGGGTGAATCGGTGCTCTATGTGTGAGCCTACGATACTTTCCACTTCGTGAGCCAAAACATTAGGATTCAGATCCTTTAGTCTGGAAGTAGGCTTAGAAAACACTAACACAGGTATGTAACTGTTAATTGGTGGGTCAGAACATACACTAAGATCAGATGAACTAGAAATTTTAGTTTTGCGCTTTTTTTTATTGTAACCAGGTACTATGAATCCGGCACTCTCATAGAGAGAATCCACAGAGTCGGAGACTGGAGCCTGATCTGAAATGAGAATATCATCATGCATATCAATATTATTATCTACAGTAGAAACATTAATTTCAGCATTTGAGGTAGACTGATTTGTGAATTTACAACAGGTGCTCAGATTTCCAGGACTACCCAGTGCAGATGCGTATGTTTTGGCCTGCGATGAAATGCTGGCCTGTGAGGTCTTCTTAGCAGCTGCCGATTTCACTTTTACACTACCTACCTTTTCCTGCTTCAACAAATTATCCTCTGAAGAGGATATGGTCGACATTGCACTGAAGTAAAACCACTGTAGCACTTATTTCCGATGAACAATTGAAGAAATTTCGAAGAAATCCAATATGGCGGCCAAGATGGCCGTCACTCCCGCCTTTTCTTGACTTGAATCGCTGGAGCACTTGCGGTTGCGACCGCACACTATGAGAACCAGAGAGAGAGTCTGTAAACAATAGTAGATGTGTGATCAGTACGTGATCAGGGCTCCTATTGGTCGGCTGGGCTCTCTGACTGCATGCCACCTGCAGCCGACAAATAGGAGCCCTGCCCACCTGTTGATCACGCATCTATTCTTGTCTACGTTTACTTCGTCTTTAAGGTGAATAAACAGTAGTTCAGAAGCGCGAGAACAGTTACCTAAGCGAAATAATTATTATTTTCATTACCATGGACAAACAAAAAGCAAAAAAGAGATTATTTCAAGATGTGTGGACTGAAAAGTATGGATGTATGGAAAATGGTGACAAATTGACATGTACTTTATGTACAGATATAATTACCACCAGGACTTACAATATTGAGCGACACATTTCTTCAAAACATAAAGATGTGAGTGAAATGCCAAATGATGAAAAATATGAATACATTGCTAAACGTGTATTAAATTATGGTAACAAAATAAATTTTTGAAGAGATTTGTTACCAGCCACAATTATGCTACATTTGCCAGCTTTATTGCAACTCTTAGTATTGGTACCAACGGAAAACCCTTTACAGACGGCGATTTTTTGAGAAACGCATTCATAAATTGTTCCGAACACTTTTTCAATGACTTCGCAATAAAAAATAAATAATTGAGAGAATTAAAGAAATGCAATTGTCGGCCAGAACAGTTCAGCGTCGCATTGAAGATATGGCAAAAAATATTGACGCACAGGTCAAAAATGCTTTGTTTTCTAGTGACATAATTAGCATTGCACTCGATGAAAGTACAGATGTAAATAATATGGCTAGGCTGGCAATTATTATTAGATTTGCATCAATAAATAGTTCGAACGTCAATGAAGAACTATGCATTCTTGCTTCAATGAATGACACGACCAAAGGCATTGATATTTTCCGTCAAGTACAAGAGTTTACAAATTTAAAAAATGAGAAAATATTGGATTTAAAAAGTAAATTGTTTTTCATAACAACTGATGGTGCTCCACCTATGAGAGGAAAAAATGTTGGATTTGTGAAACTAATGGAAAATGAACTTGGCCGCCCACTTTTATCATTCCATTGTATCATACACGAAGAAAATTTATTTGCAAAGGCATCTACGCAACTACTTAAGGATGCAATGGAAAAGGTTGTTAAGATCGTAAACATAATAGTAGCACGATCTGCATTAACACACAGGCGCTTCAAAGCTTTTTTGGAGGAAATTGAATCGAAATATGGAGATTTACTGTTACGTACTGAAGTACGATGAGTAGTCGAGACAAAGTCCTTAATAGATTTGTAGAGTGCTTTGATGATATACAAATATTTCTTTACGAAATCGGTGAAAATGATCTCGAGCTCAATGATAAACAATGGTTTTTAAGACTTTTGTTCTTAAGAGACATAATGAACCGTTATAATGATTTCAACGTACGACTCCAAGGAAATAACCACACAATTTTGAAAATGTACGAGGAATGGAAGAGTTTTGTTCGAAATTAATATTATTTGAAACTGACATAAAAACTAAAATATTTCTTTTCTTTCCCTTACTAAAAAGCCAACATGAGAAAGAAAATATCGATGAAAGCAATCTAAATATATTCGAAAGTTGTGTTTTGAAGATTAAAAGTGAATTTGAAAGTAGATTTCAAAGTTTTAAGAAGCACGGCGAAATGTTTACATTTATAATAAAGCCCGACGAAATAGAGGAAAATGTTTCAGATTTGCAGTATTTTGAATATCTTAAAATTGACAATTTAAGTTTAGAAATGATTGATTTTAAAAGTTCAACGTTGTGGACAGACAAATTCAAGATATTGCGGAAAGATTTAGAAAACACGGAAGATAATCACCTTCTCATGATATCATCGTGTTGGGCATCACTTCCTACGAAGTTTTCATCTTTGAAAAAAATTGGCTTTGCCATTTTGTCCGCGTTCGGTTCTACTTATAAATGTGAAAAAATATTTTCACACATGAAATTTATTTTAAGAACAGGAGCAGATTAACTACCGAAAATTCAGAAGCTTGTATTCGTCTTGAGGTGACTAAGTATGAACCAGACTTGACTAAATTGACGTCACAAATTCAGCATTAGGGGAGCCATTGATAACGAAGAGAACGCTTATAAATAAAGTTCATAAATTATTAATGAACTAAACCTTGAGAATTATATTTGTTTTTATAATAATTAGAATTATAATTTTGTTTTTTTATGTTTTGAGTTTAAACGCATATTGTAATAGTTTTCTCAATAAAATTTATCTTATTATTCACTAACGGACTGTTTTAAAATGAAAATACCCATTGACCCGAACTGTCTTCTTAATAGTCACATTTTGGTTGATTTTGACCCGCAGCCAAAAAAGGTTGCCGACGTCTGCTCTAGTTAAATCTTCAGGTCACGTGTCCTCTCTCACTCAGCCATCTCACATCTGAAATATTTCCAGTTCTCAACATATCAAATTTGATTTCATCTGTCACTTATGGCGTGTCCAGTTTTAATTTAGAGATATCCAAAGGAATTTCAGATCGTGAAATAAGCCCATTATTAAAGCCAACATAATAGGAGCTATCACCAATACAGCAATCAGCATTACAACGAATGGGAGTAGAACTAAATGCATTGTTCAGAACAGTTCTGAAAAACTCAACCCATTGACCACGATAGAAACCTCACCTTCAATAACCTTACCATCCTTACCCCTCAGTTACTGTATGCTCCACGGAATGAAGTTGACATTTCGAAAAAGATCAATATAATGATGTCTGTAAAAATATGTACAGTCCCTCAAAAAAGTATCCGAACGCTATGGTTAATTACAGAATTCAGAAAAAATATCTGGCAACGATTTTTTTAGAAATTAGTGATCTGGCAACCTTCGTGTCACGTGACACGAAGGTTGCCAGATCATTAATTTCTAAAAAAATCGTTGCCAGATATTTTTTTCTAAATTCTGTAATTAACCATAGCGTTCGGATACTTTTTTGAGCGACTGTACATACGGCAGCCCTTGGTGATGTTACAGAATTATTTTGGCGAGGAATAAGAGAAGCTCCTGCGGAAGGGTATTTTTTTACCTTCAGTGTTACGGTAAGGTTGTAGCTTCTGGTCCTCTTCCTTTGACAGGTACTTCTCTCATATGTAGCCAAAAATATTATGCCACTGTAACAGTCATAAACCTACTAAAATAAATTGAATAACTTTTGACACCAATGGCTGCTGTATGCATATATCTCCTCAGTACAGGATTAACATGGCCGTCTTTAGTAATTCGTTCTCACTGGGCTTAAAATTTTTGGGGCTTTTTTTATAATTCGGACGACGGATTCCTGTTTTCGACTTTACATTTCAGGGGTGAAAAGTCTTTTTTGGTTTCTCAAAGGTGAGATTGCGTTTCTCACGGTTTTTACCCTATAACTCGGGGAATATATCAAACTTACCCAATTCATTTGGGAATTATACACAATCGTCGGTAAAAGCGAGAAATTCTGGCATATTTATCAAATTTACCAACTTCATTTGGGAATTATGTATAATCGCCGGTAAAAGTGAGAAATTTAGTGAAATTTGTCAAACTTACCAAGATGATTGGTGATTATGCATAATAACCGGCTATTATGCATAATCGCCGTATTATTCACTTTTACCGTAACACATATATTTCAAAATTGTGTATTTAATATCTCTCTTAAAGTGTAATATTTGTGGAATAACCTGTTTAATTTTTCAAACTGTTACTCATATGCTCATTCCAGTTCAAATGCTTATCAAAGTATAATACCCCCTCAAGCAGCTGCTTGCCACAGAGGTCTGAGTATACACCTAAATATTTAATCCTGGTTACACTTTTTATTATAGGACAGTTGTTACTCGTCTTAATATTCATGTTAAATTAGAGCAATTAATTTGATGTTATATTAAATCACCAATATAAGCATTTGTACCTCTTTCGGCATTAAAGTTCATGTATTCAGTTTTATTGACATTAATGGATAAAGGATTATTTCCAAACCAGAGCAAAAGACCTCTTAAATCAGCAAAGCTCTTATTCCTTAACTGAAGATCATCGCAAGCATTGTAAATTAAGGCTCTATCATCCGCAAAAGATATGATATTACCTTGAAGTTTAAGTTCCAAAAAGACGTTAATATAAATGCAAATTAATTTGAGTTCCAGGACAGATCCCTGTGGAACACCAAAAAAAATTTGTTTCACTTAGAATGTCACTTACTTTAACCTGCTGAGTGTTGTTGCTTAAATAAGAATTAAATCATTCTAAGAGATATATTTTTTCATGGCCAATCAGCCAGTACAGAGGAGTGAGAGATCTGTATCGTATACCCTCAGCCAATGAGCTCTAACGCAGCACTGTACATATTGTACGCTCTCGGCCAATGAGGGCTAGCACACCATACTGCTCTTTCCTGAGTTTCAGTGGCTCTCACTAATCTCTTTGTTTGTTCCTCTCTGGTCTATCCGCAATTATTTCGTGTTCTAATGATCAGTTTTGACCTTTAACGGCTGATGATGACCCATAATGTTGTCACAATGTGGTCCATCTTGTCTCCCAACACTGCCAAGTTTCCCATGTTTCGGGTTGCACCATGCGAATGCCAATACAATACACTATGACTTACTTTCCAAAATTTTTCTTTCATTGTTATTCATTTGACAATACAGAATGCATTTATAAAATCACATATATCATCTGTATTATTGTTTAAGTAACCCAATAAATCCCTAATATATTCATCGCAGATAATAAATGACGATTTCAGGAACTCAGCTGTATAGGGATTATGCCATAACGACGTCTATAACGCTGATTAAGTTAGCGATCTCATTTCCAAGAACGTATCTCCCGCGCTAAATGGGGTATGCCTGTGTCATTAATGAAGGTCGTTCTTGTTGGCATGGTGACCCTCATCAAGCAGCGTTGAAGCAGATTTTAACAACACAGCTCTAAATACACTGCTGAAAGTAGAATCTGAGCACGAAGAAGGTAAGAGAGTAGAGACATGTAAATCGCAGGATGCAATCAGAGATATGCAAATGATTAACCCTTTCGCTACCATACCGACCCGTCGGCCGGGAGAAGGTAGGTTGAACGGGTGAATCTCCCTCCCCTCGTTGTGCATCTCCCGCTCAGAGGGTTCAAACGACCATCAATTAACGTCTAATTGACAAACTGCCTGCATCCCTCCAGGCAACAGGGAGACTCTAAGAGTCGACTGCAGAATGTGGGTTGTTTATTCCTTTATTGAAACTTACATTTCGGCAAAGAGAAAAGGAAACATGGAATAATTCTTTTGGATTTGAAGGGGAGATCAAAAGAGTCTTAGGACTGAATAATAAATTCATGCATTGATAGGTTCTCAACAGAAAGTAGAAACAGTTGAAATTGTTAAATGTTTGATCAAGAGGGAATCAAATTCACAATTCTACAATTTCTTAAAAGCGCTTTTTATAGAAAAATGTGATTATTGGCAATCACATTTGAAGATCTGACTGCGGTCTGCCTAAATACCTACTTTTGATATTTTTAATATTTAATGAGTTATAGAATCTGGAATATTTAGCATTTACTTACCTTGTTAACCAAAAACCATTCAAAATTCATATAGTGTTCAATCATTACATATGCAGCTAAAATATACATTTTATTAAAGTTTACAGAATGTTTGTTTTTCATTTTAATATGTTGAAATAATTTTTCAGGTTTTGAGTACATTTTCCAGCTTACAAAATTATTTGGATATTGAACAATTATTTGTGAATAATTCTACGTTTAAAGAGATTTGATAGAGACCTCAAGTATAACTATAGTCATATTTTGTCCATATTAATATTACTTAAGAAATTACTGATATCTGAATATGACTCCATATTCAAATAACATGAAACGTTTTTTCTGTTCAGTACCTACGTATAGATATAATGCTTAGACAACGATATAAAAGAATTTCAACATTTTATTAACAGAATGCTAACTTTTGAAACTTTCTAACTTGAAATATAAGACTTTATGGTAAAATGCTACAACAAAACAAAAAAAATGAAGATCTACATTTAGTGGAGCTAATTCTTAAATTTCAATAATATTCTCTTATTATTTAAGGAGTTGCATATGCTGGAATATTTAACAGAAGCAATGCGTAAGAAACTTATATAATCTTTACTAACAGAGCAATAATTATTTATACAAACTTCCAAAATAAACAATTATTTGATAAAATTGGTTACATATTTCTTTCTTATTTTTTTTTCATTCATTTTCATTTATTATTGGGGTCGAGGGGAGGGCATGTCCCTCTTTCCCTCATCTTCAGAATGTTAGTAACCGGATTGGAGATGAAAATAATATGAAACAAATATGTAACATGATTTTTCAAAAGAATTTTAAGACCACTGCAACGGAGTGGCAATTTTATACTGAAACACCAATTCAGTTATTTTCCATCTTTTATATCTTTTCCGGTTCGATCCAGTTAATTGCTCTTCCCATGTTTTTTTTTTTCTAGATCCGACCTATATAAAATTATTATATAGTTTTAAAGTGCTTCTGGAATAGATTTGTGATACAATGAGCTTGTTAAATATTTAAATTTCTATAACCCTTTAAATATTGAGTGAATTATGTTGAAAATATAGAATTAAAGAGTCACGTGTTATGATGACTAATTTATCTTCAATAAAACACTTTACACAAAAATTTTACTTTACCTACGAATATGCTTTCCTTTCACATCATGAAATGCTCTTTCTAAATCGGCAATGGACATATTACTGCAAATGGCGACATTCCGAAAAGTTCCAACCCACTTTTCCTTCACCAATCCACTTTTTATTCAATACTAACCAAGGCCTATGGAAATATGTTATATATAACATAAGTTTTCTGCGAACATGCCGAAAACGTGCTCCAAGAAAATTCTCTCATAAAGCTTAGGTAGTTAGTATTATTTATAGCACTCTAAAAATAAATAAAATATTAAATTATAAGAGCAGCCTGTCACAGAGATGTGAGAGAAGCCTGTTAGTACGCATAATACGCTCTGGAGAAGAATTGGGATGAAGGCGAAACATCAGTAGAAAGACAACACAGAAAAAGAAATATCCATGCCTCATCAGGGATTCCAACCCACGTCCCGTTGGTTATAAGCTACGCGCACTTCAGTAATAATGAAAATTCAGGGATGAAAGATTATTATACCCTAATAAATGATTGTACTATGTGCAAATTCGTGTACCTCTGATTAGGAATCAAGTAAATAGTAAAGAGACAAAGTTATTTTACTCGGCACTTGGGGGTGGTTAAGTCTTAGGTTTAACCTCTAAGCTGCACACTTTTGCACACAACAGGCTAAATGGCCAAGTCAAAAGGGCTTGGAGAAAGTTGGTGTAGGAGATCCACTGGGCAGCTATTAGGAGACGGATGGTAATCTCCCATCAAGAGAATTCAGTGCATTCTTTTACTTATATAGGGTATGGCGTTTTACCCACAGGTTAATGTCCCATCTGACGGACGGCAATCTTCAAAAGCCCAATGGTGACCCCTTTCTCACGGGGATTAACGGAAGAAAATCTGAATGCAATCGCATTTGGGAGTAGAAATTGGGAAAATAAAATATTGGGTCTGGAGCTCTGTCAAATGGATCAACTTGCTCCCTCCGCACACACACACACACAGACACCCCATGCTGTGAGGCAGAGCCGTAACTAGCTATATTTGTTCCAGAGGCAAGAATAGAAATTGCACCGCTATATAGTTTCATAGCAGTCTTTTTCTGAGCCTCCTCATCTTGTATTTTTCTGAACCCCTCATTTTGTATTTTTATGCGCCCCTCATCTTGTGCGCCCGAGGCTAATGCTTTACTTGCCTCACCGTTGTTATGGCCTTGGTAGTTCTGGGGAGAGATGAAAGGGGACCATATTGATTTTCATGTACCGTACACATACTTTGGAATAATACTTTTTGAAAGATCGCTTCCAAGATGAGAAAAATCATACGCTGCCCTTTTCGGCAAGAATAATTTCTGTCAAAACACTGGAAGAACATATATCGCCTCTGGAGAATATAGGATGTTCCTTTACAAAGAGAATGAAATTTATCGTTTCCAAATTTTGTACTCTTTAACAGTGATAATTCGAACCAACAGATGATTTGGAAAATTTAAATAATAATAGTTTATTAGTACTTACAAAGAAAAAAAAAACAATAAAATTAAAACTTTGGGTTTTCCCAGTGAATATGATAGTTTTTCGTGGGGGAGGAGTATATAAGTTCCGTACTGTAGCTCGGGATTACGGTTCGAAAAAATAGCAAAATTTGTTGAAAATCTTAGCAGAAGTGTTATTTTAAAATCCATTTTATAAAATCACTCTATAGCAGATACCTTTATTTAGTAGAGTTATTTACTTCTCAGTCGCACTCTTGTGCAAACAATTAGCTATATGCCAGGTAATAAGGACCTCAAAGGCTTATACGTGGGTAGGATAAAGAAGACTCTTTGGGCAGTTGTTAAGAGACAATGGAAACCTTCCTTCAAGGCCATCAATAAAAGTGCACAGAGTGTGGTTTTCCTCCACACGGACCACGGCGTTACATCGCAACCGCAGGAAGGCATCTTTCCAAGTCCATCAGTTCTGCTTTCTCACCAAATGAAGGGTTTGGATTTAATGGTAATAAATCTCAACGCTGCTATATTTGGGACTCGAACCTGGAAACTATAGAGTAGAGGCTTCCAACACTACCAACTAAGCCAAACAGTCACCTTGCTACTTTTAGGCACTAATTTCCATGTTACTCCAGTTTTTACAGTGAGCATTATATTCTTTTAGGTTTTGTAGCATGCCATACTTGACAATCTAGAAATAGCCCCCCCCCCCCCTCTCTCACAGCTTCCAGTAAGTTTGCCATAAAAGCCATAGAAGGACATTAGTCAGCTCAAAATATACTTCGATATAAATTTCAACTAAATAGCTTAGCTGATTGCTAGTAACATTTACAGAGAGGCAACATTGCCCCCCCCCCCTTCCCAAATAAGAAGAAAAATACACTTCGACATTCTGATAATAAAAAATCTTTAGATCGATAATTTTCGTAATTTTTCCATATAACTTACGAGAGAAGGAAATGGAACACAATTAGCAACTAGAAGAATACATATCGCCTCTGGTGAAAAAGGGATACTCGTTTTCAAAAAGAATGAAGTTATTTTCGATCTTTACATTCCTCTCATATTAGAAATTTGATGTAATGGATGATTGGAAAAATGCAGGCATTAATATTTTATTAGTACCTTTACCACACAAATGGAGTTTCTCATTAAACAAAAAATTGCATTTTCCCAGCTATATTTTGGAAGCACGAAGCAAATCATTGCTGCCAATGTTTGTTAAGTATTTTGGCATTTTCACACTTTTTCCACTATTTTAGGACGTTATTGAAATATTCGGGGAAAGTGCGATTGTAATATTTCATCAATACCTATCTAACCAAAAATAAAAAATAATTTTTATCTAATCTTTTTCAAAAGCATAGAAATGCCAAAAAGAAATGTAACATATACATTTTGGGGGCAGGGAAGAATCCCCATTAAACAACCACCACTGGGCGGGCAGTGACCCCCAACCCTCCCCATTAAACACTGCCACTGGGCGGGCAGTGACCAACTCTTAAAAACCGATCTCTTTATAACTGCGCAATAGTTCTCTTTGATTTCTCACAGCCTTTGTCAGGGGTGGCCGCTCTTCTGCTTGAGACCGCCACTGATACTGGATAATATTCCTAGATAAGTAATTGTCGTTAATACCTCATGTAAAAATATTAATATCTATTGGGTTGTTCTACATCTTAGTGGCACTTATGTGACTTACACTTTGTGAACATAATGGGCTAAATGACTTGGTCACAAGGACCCCAAGGGAGAGAAGGTTTGGGAAGGTGAACTGTTAGGAAAAGAATAGAAAGCCATCCAGCGTGTTCTTTAATGGGCACATGGTATGGCAGCTGACAAAAAGGAAGTTGATATAGAAAGAGTTGAGCTGCTTTACCTCTGAGCGGTACTTTCTTTTGCACACAATGGGCTAAATGGCCAGGTGACAAGGATCCCGAAGACTCGGAGAAGGTTGGGGGAGGGAACCCAACCTTATCTCAGAGAGCTGTTGCGAGACAGATGAAATCTCAAAGTCATTTGGCAGGTTCTTTAACGTGCACAGAGTATGGCCCTCCAGCACACGGTCCCACGGCTTAACGTCCCACCAGACGGACGGCGACCTTTCCCCGCTCATTGGTGTCCCTTACTGACCGAGGGCAGGGTGAGTAATTTTGAAAACATAAATCTCAACGTTGGATCAGCTGGTACTCGAACTGCAGATTACGACCCTGATGCACTCTGACTGAACTATCCCTGTGCCATATGGGAAAGAGAAATCTACTAAACAAATTTAAAGCGTCATGATTCATTTTGCGTTGCGTTGATTACTTTCCTGGTCCTATTTAAGGGTACTCTTTTAAAGAAGATGCAGGGTCGGCGTCAAAACTAATTCGATGAAGTGATGCTTATAAAAATAACTATAAAAAATTAAGGAATAGGGTTAATATTCAGATTAGAAATCAGAAACAACTTTATTATAGAAATAAACTTATAATGAAAAAAAATGATATAAAGGCTACCTGGCAATTAATATATGAAATATTAGAAGGAAAACAGAAAAAATCATCGGACGATGTAATAATTGACAATATGGCCAAAAAGAAATTATCTGTGGAAGAAATAGCAAATAATTACAATGACATTTATAATACACTAATTTTACAGATAAGAAATACAAATCACCAAGACGATATAAATTATGTTCCAACCATGATACAAAGAGTTTTGAAATCTATCTATATACATGAAATCACTGAAAAACAAACTGATGAAATAATTACTTCATTAGACACCAATAAATCACCTGGTTACGATAATGTTTGAGTTAAACATATAAAATTTAATAAAGAGACACACTACTAAATATTATATCAAAAATTATAAATCAGATTATATTTACTGGGAACATACCTACTGAACTCAAAACAGGTATTTTAAGACCTATTTTTAAAGGTGGTATTAAGGAGGATTTTTCTAACTATCGACCAATAACAATTCTGCCTATTTTTTCGAAAATAATGGAAAAATATATTTATAATACTGTTTTTAACTTTTTACTTAAACACAACATAATTAATGAAAATCAGTTTGGCTTTCAAAAAGGAAAAAACACAATTCAACTAATTTCCAAAATTGCAAATAATATTAATAAATCATTGAATAATAGGGAAACAATTGTAACTATGTTCTTAGATTTAAAGAAAGCTTTCGATACAATAGATCATATCATTTTACTAAATAAATTGGAAAATTACAGTATTCGCGGTATATTGTTAGATTGGTTTAGAAATTATTTATCAGACAGATACACAATTACTAAAATAAAAAACTGCTACAGCAGAAAAGTAATTACACGATGTGGAATTCCCCAAGGCTCAATTTTAGGTCCTTTATTGTTCTTAGTATACATAAATGATTTGTTCAATACAAAATTAAATAGTGCTCTTTATCTATATGCTGACGACATTGTTTTAATAAACAGTCAGAAATATTTAAATGATAGCATTTCAGAGGTTCAAACAGATTACAATAATATTATTAGATGGTTAAATCATAATAAAATCTATTTAAATGAGAAAAAAACAAAACTGATGATTATTCATTCACCAGGATTTCATATTCATCAAAACCTCTTTATCAAAACTCAAAATAAATTGCAGAAAAAAGGATGCTTCAAATTATGAATCATTATGCAGTTGCCCACTTGTTGAGCAAGTAAATAAAATAAATTACTTAGGAATCATTTTCGATGAATATTTTAGGTGGAATGCCCATATATCATACATATGTGAAAGCTTGAGAATATCGGCGATAAAAATTCAAAAAATTGAAATACGTATTAAATATGGAAACAAGTGTACTATTTTATAAAGCAATATGCGAATCTATTTTAAATTATGGAATAATTGTGCATGGAACAACTAACTTAACTAACATAAATAAAATAGAAAAACTGCAGTCTATAATAGCTAAAAATATTATTCCGTCTCATTTGCAAAAAATTTATAAAACTTCTACCGATAGATTAAAATTTTTAAATCTCTTATCCTACAGCAATTTATATAAATATAATGTAATAATTAAAAAAAATTTTGACGAAACTTACAAACTAAAAATTCAACATAATAAAAATACAAGACTTCAAAACCAAGGTTATTACAAATTGCCAAATTTTCGAAATAATTACGGGAAACATACCTCCGAATATCAAGTACCACTTATATTTAATGCTATTCCAAAAGAATTACTAAATATAGATTCTTTTAGAAGACTTAAAATGGAATTAAAAAATTATTTGGTACTTTCTAGTTAGCTGATTTTTATGTGTTGTGTTTTGTGGATTTATTTGATGTACACCATTTTTGTGGCTGAATAATGACCTATGCTTAATATAATTTATTCATTTTCCTGCAGATAAGCTATTTAGCTTTTCGGGTCAAAGTGTAAATGTATTTGTATTCTTTACTGTTATGAATAAAAATCATATTCTAAAAAAAAAAAAAATAAATAAAATGTGCAGCATGCTAAGATATGTAGTAAGCATTTTTGAGGAGCCTATTACGATCTTAACCTATGAACCAAACTCTTAGGACTGCCTGTTAAACGTAAACTTAAAGGGATAAATATAGTCCATATATAAAGGTGACGCACAAAAATTCAGTCTTGGTTACAACGACAGCTTCTACTCGTACCAAACGATTATTGACTCGAAGAAAAACGCAAATGAGTGTTGGAAAAATAAATCAATGATCCTGAAAACTGGGACAATGTGCCCAATAAAAAAGTAGCATTTTCATTGGCAATTGATAATTTAAATACCTCAGCTTATAGTACACTGATCAAGAGAATAAAAACTTATTATCAGTGCGTCAAAAACAGAAAATAAAAAAAATTACCCCTAGTTATATATAGGGGGGGGGACAAGGGGGGCAGGTTCCCTTGTCCTCCCCTATATCCGGTCCCGTGGCCGAGTGGTTAGCGTGCTTCCCTACTGATCAAAGGGACTTTGGTTCTAGCCCCGAATAAGGCATGAATGTTTGTGTTGTTTTTCTGCCGAAGTCCTGCCATCCTCACAGATCTGCTGTGTCGTATTAAACTGACGGGCTCCTGTCGGACCCTCTGTGGCAAGCAGCTGCTTCAGGGAATATTTATTTTCATGTAATTACCGAAATAAGTGCCAAACACTAATAGCACAACACCACAACAATAGTTTTCATCACTTGTGTGCAGAGTAATTGAGAACTAGCTCTACTGCTTTAAATATTTATCTCTTTTATTGGGACGGAATTGGCTCAGTCAGAAGAGCTCTAAGCTTCTAATCTGATGATCCGAGGTTCAAGTCTTAAGTGTGCTTGCTTTGAGCCATCGTCCTTCGGCTGAGGCATTAAATCCTGGTCCCATGTGCAAGAGGAGCCATATACTGTTAAAACACACCGGATATACATGTTAAAACACACCGGATGGCCTTGAGAGGAAACTTCCATCTGCCTTCTTCCAATTGGACAGCTTCACAGCTGTCCAATTGGAAGTCTCTAATCAGTCTTCGGGATCCTTGTCACCTGGCCATTTAGCCCATTGTGTCAAAAGAAAGTACCGCTCAGAGGTAAAGCAGGTCAACTCTTTCTATATCAACTTCATAATGTCAGCCGCCATAACATGTGCCCATTAAAGAACACGCTGGATGTCTTTCTATTCTTTTCCTAACAGTTCACCTTCCCAAACCTTCTCTCCCTTGGGGTCCTTGTGACCAAGTTATTTAGCCCATTATGTTCACAAAGTGTAAGTCCAAATGAAAGGATCCAAATATATAATTTGACATATTTCATTCATTAAAATTGAACTACTGTAAACATTCCCAAATGAGAGGATCCTAATATATAATTTGACATATTTCATTCATTAAAATTGAACTACTGTAAACATTCCCAAATGAAAGGATCCTAATATATCCTACTGTAAACATTCCTAAATGAAAGAATGCTAATATATATTTTGACATATTTCATTCATAAAAATTGAACTACTGTAAACATTCCCAAATGAAAGGATCCTAATATATCCTACTGTAAACCTTCCGAAATGAAATGATACTAATATATAATTCGACATGTTTCATTCATTAAAATTGAACTACTGTAAACATTTCGAAATGAAAGGATCCTAATACATCCTACTGTAAACATTCCTAAATGAAGGATCCAAATATATATTTTGACATATTTCATTCATTAAAATTGAGTTACTGTAAACATGCCCTAATGAAAGGATCCTTAAATCTATGAGCTTATTAACGTTTATTATGTGAAAAAAACCTTTTTAGAAGTGTTTTTAATAAGTTTTCCTTTTTCGTTCCATTTTTGAGCATCCTTAGTTGTATTATGTATGCATGATATAAATGAATGATTGTTTATTCACAATTGCACTCAATAATAAACGGCCCGTCCTCAATATTTCTATCTTAAAACACTGAATTCACCCTACTCCCGAGAGGAATTCCTTCCGACGCCCATGGGACTTCAACCTGGACTTCAAACATAATCTTCTGATGTTTTTTGCGTCCTAGAATTTCGGGGTAGAATCGGGATCCAAGAGCTCCCACCCCCATCCCCTTAAATTGGATAAGTTTTGCCTCTGAGCACCACTTTTTGCATACATTGGGCCAAATGGCCAGCTCACAAGGACCCCGAGGACTCAGAGAAAATTGTGGAAAGAGAACTTAATTAAAAACCACACCATCCAGCGTTGTCTTTAAAGTGCACAAGGCTTGGCTCTCCCGCACACTGAACCACGGCTAAACGTCTCATCCGACGGGTGGTGGCCTTTCCAAGTCCATCGGTCTCTTCTGCTGACCGAGGCAGGCCGAGAATAAAACTCAACGCTGGCCTAGGCTGGACTCGAACCTGAGTTGGGTTGTTTTACCTCGAAGGTTGCCAGATCACTAATTTCTAAAAGAAATCGTTGCCAGATATTTTTTCTGAATTCTGTAATCAATCGTAGTGTTCGGATATTTTTTTGAGCTACTGTACTGATCAATTAAGAGGCGAGACCCCTCAATCAGCCCCCTAGCATTGTTGAAAGACGTGCATTTGGTGGAGGAGGAACAGACGTCCATCTGTTTGATGGAGTATTTGTGAATGCTCTAAGATATCAGGATTAGATCATTAATTCCTATGTAAAACACTATACTTATGCAGTAGGTGATGATTTCCTCTTAAAGCAAGATAATATGCACCCACATAGAGCAATACTAACCAACCAATATATTGAGAAAGAAGATATTCGACGGTTGGAATGGCATACAGTATGTTCCCCCAGATCTCAACGCAACAGAACATCTACGGGACACTCTGTGGAGACTTTTTGTCTCCTAAACCCTCCAGGACCAATACTGCTCTTACTATTGCTCAGTAGACTTTATAGGTCTCTAAATTATCTTATTAAAAGTATGAATCGATATTGTCGAGCCTGCATTAGTACTAGATGGAGACACATTCCCTACTGACTACATATTTTGTATTCAAAACCACTCTCCCAGACACAAAAACCTTTTGCCCGTACCAACTTTACTCTTTTCTCGAAGATATATGTATATCGTTTTGGCTCACATTTCTGTGACTGATCACAAAATTAATTTTGCATCTCCCTGTGAAATTTTATTGAATTTGCCCAAAGGTGAAAAGATATCGGCATTTTATTGATCTTTGTTTAACTGGATTGTTAACTTTTTACGAATCTTAGTCTTATGTTTAATTTTGCGTCACCCCTCTATCTAATCTTACCATTTCTATTCTAATTTTCTATTTAACACTTCTATCTGACTTTTCCACTTCTGATCTAATGTAAACATGTATTAATCAATGTACAGTAGGTCAAAAAATATCCAAACACTATGGTTGATTACGGAATTCAGAAAAAATATCTGGCAACGATTTTTTTTAGAAATTAGTGATCTGGCAACCTTCGTATCACGTGACACGAAGGTTGCCAGATCACTAATTTCTAAAAATATCGTTGCCATGCATTTTTTCTGAATACTGTAATCAACCATAGTGTTCGGATACTTTTTTGAACGACTGTACCTCCCGAACAGGGGGTCAATCACAAAAAAAGTATCTAATACATAAAGGTGATTGCGAATGATTGATTGACTGACTGACAGGACATTCTGGGTAAAAGATCTCTGGAAAAATTCCAAATTTAACTAACCAGGTATCCTTGAAGGGCAAATAAAGGTCACATAGAGGTCAACCGCGATATACGAGTGCTAGGAACGTGAAAATTGTTGTCTGAGGATGTTTTGGGCTTAGATTTCAGAAACGTTGTGAAAATACGGATCCAATGGGTCATGCGAGGTTAAAGGTCAAATTTTAATTATTGGTGCCAGCGATAAAAATTGGTTCATAGAGGAATTTCAGATCGTAGATTTCAGAAATGGTAAGAAATCTGAGATCCGGTGTTGTGTTAAATGTGAGATTGGAATCAGAGTGACAGTCTTGAAAATCAAGAGGGCTGATTTCTAGTGACAAGTAAATATATCCAACATATTGTTTCAAATTTATACGGACTAGCACTGAGTGTGAGTATAAATAAGTATATTTTACAATGCAAATTACAATGCAAATTATTACAAAAGTATGGATGGAATAACTTAAAAGCAAACTCAATAATATCGTACATAAAGTAGTAACTCTTTCTTATAGAACAGTTAAGACCAGCTTTGTCTGCTCGATTAAATTATTGCCTGTTCACTTTGTTTGCCATGTCTCTTGAATATTTTTACTTTAGGCGTAAACAATCCTTTTATGTCACTGGATTTTACACTGATAAAACTAAACAACCACCCTCGCATTCACCATATAAAAATATCTTTTCTTTTTAACTACTGTGCACTGACTAAGACTATTTTATGCCTCCTTTTAGATCTCCACAACTCTAACATTGTAATTCTATCATTCTTAATTTTCAGACCTTTTCTATGTTCAAATTCGTTTGTTACATAAATCTCACGTAGAAGCATAGGCGAGCGTTCATGTCACGTTTTTCATAATGTCACTGCAGCACGTTCATCTATCGTAACACTGCCCCCTCCTTAGACCTTGTTCGTCCCAGACAATTCTGGATTCCGAAGCTTCTTCAGGTATTCGATGAAACGGGACCAAACGATCCACATGAACCACCTTGCATTTTGTAGTTGGACTTCGACGAATGAGATACACCACGTCGTTAATCCTGTTAACTACCGTATATTGGCCTTCCCAAGGTTTCTGAAGTTTTGGAGAAAGTCTCTTCTTTCTATGTAGATTGTACAGCCAGACAAGATCTCCTTGATTGAAAACAGTTCCATCTATTTTACTGTCGGATCTCGTTTTGGTTCTCTCGCTTGCTAAGTTGATGTTACGTAGTAATTACGATTTTCTCAAACAGAAAATCGTAATTCAAACCTCAAGGAAATTGGATGTGGAACTCGAAATTCGCTGCTGTTCGAAGAAGTTGCACGTGAAACTGGTTACATATATCCTACAAATATCGGGTCACTAAGGATACATATATGAATAATACGTGAAATAGTATTTATGATTCCGTTTCCTGTCTCAGGTTATCGACTGATTTCAGCAAGTATAGGTAACCAGGGCAGGATCTAGGAAGAAAAAAAAAATGGGGGAGGGGGAGAACACTCAAGTGAGATGGAAAAAGGTAAAAGAGGTGGGCCACGAAACTGAATTTCTATTTCAGTATAACTTGTATATATAGATAAAAACTACGTGAAGCATAAAAGGTTGAAAACCACTGATATATATGTTTTATTGTTATAGTAATACAATGGGAATAAAATAAAACATATATATCATTGGTTCTCAAACTTTTATGCTTCACGTATCAACTGGAAATATGTATATAACTGGCGTACCCCTTATATAGATAGATAAAATTATAGTTATAGTATAACAATGGGAATAAAATAAAACATATATATCAGTGGTTCTCAACCTTTTATGCTTCACGTACCCCCTGGAAATGTGTATGTAACTGGCGTACCCTTGTATAGCTAAATAAAACTATAGTTAGAGTATAACAATGGGAATAAAAATATATATATATATCAGTGGTTCTTAACCTTTTATGCTTCACGTACCCCCTGGAAATGTGTATGTAACTGGCGTACCCCTTGTATAGATAGATAAAACTATAGTTAGAGTATAACAATGGGAATAAAATAAAACATATATATCAATGGTTCTCAACCTTTTATGCTTCACGTACCCCCTGGAAATGTGTATGTAACTGGCGTACCCCTTATATAGATAGATAAAACTATAGTTAGAGTATAACAATGGGAATAAAAATATATATATATATCAGTGGTTCTTAACCTTTTATGCTTCACGTACCCCCTGGAAAGGTGTATGTAACTGGCGTACCCTTGTATAGATAAATAAAACTATAGTTATAGTATAACAATGGGAATAAAAAAAACATATATATCAGTGGTTCTCAACCTTTTATGCTTCACGTACCCCCTGGAAATGTGTATGTAACTGGCGTACCCCTTATATAGATAGATAAAATTATAGTTATAGTATAACAATGGGAATAAAATAAAACATATATATCAGTGGTTCTCAACCTTTTATGCTTCACGTACCCCCTGGAAATGTGTATGTAACTGGCGTACCCCTTGTATAGATAGATAAAACTATAGTTATAGCATAACAATGGGAATAAAATAAAACATATATATCAGTGGTTCTCAACGTTTTATGCTTCACGTACCCCCTGGAAATGTGTATGTAACTGGCGTACCCCTTGTATAGATAGATAAAACTATAGTTATAGTATAACAATGGGAATAAAATAAAACATATATATCAGTGGTTCTCAAACTTTTATGCTTCACGTACCCCCTGGAAATGTGTATGTAACTGGCGTCCCCCTTGTATAGATAGATAAAACTATAATTATAGTATAACAATGGGAATGAAATAAAACATACATATCAGTGGTTCTCAATATTTTATGCTTCACGTACCCCCTGGAAATGTGTATGTAACTGGCGTACCCCTTATATAGATAGATAAAATTATAGTTATAGTATAACAATCGGAATAAAATAAAACATATATAACAGTGGTTCTCAACCTTTTATGCTTCACGTACCCCCTGGAAATGTGTATGTAACTGGCGTACCCCTTGTATAGATAGATAAAACTATAGTTATAGCATAACAATGGGAATAAAATAAAACATATATATCAGTGGTTCTCAAAGTTTTATGCTTCACGTACCCCCTGGAAATGTGTATGTAACTGGCGTACCCCTTGTATAGATAGATAAAACTATAGTTATAGTGTAACAATGGGAATAAAATAAAACATATATATCAGTGGTTCTCAAACTTTTATGCTTCACGTACCCCCTGGAAATGTGTATGTAACTGGCGTCCCCCTTGTATAGACAGATAAAATTATAGTTATAGTATAACAATGGGAATAAAACAAAACATATATATCAGTGGTTCTCAACCTTTTATGCTTCACCTACCCCCTGGAAATGTTTATGTAACTGGCGTACCCCTTGTATAGATAGATAAAACTATAATTATAGTATAATAAGGGGAATAATATAAAACATATATATCAGTGGTTCTCAACCATTTATGCATCACGTACACCCTGGAAATGTGTATGTTACTGGCGTACCCCTGGTACAGATAGATAAAACTATAGTTATAGTATAACAATGGGAATAAAATAAAACATATATATCAGTGGTTCTCAAACTTTTATGCTTCACGTACCCCCTGGAAATGTGTATCTAACTGGCGTACCCCTCGTATAGATAGATAAAGCTATAGTTATAGTATAACAATGGGAATAAATATATATATATATATCAGTGGTTCTTAACCTTTTATGCTTCACGTACCCCCTGGAAATGTGTATGTAACTGGCGAACCCCTTGTATAGATAGATAAAACTATAGTTAGAGTATAACAATGGGAATAAAATAAAACATACATTTCAGTGGTTCTCAAATTTTATGCTTCACGTACCCCCTGGAAATGTGTATATAACTGGCGTACCCCTTGTATAGATAGATAAAACTATAGTTAGAGTATAACAATGGGAATAAAAATATATATATATATCAGTGGTTCTTAACCTTTTATGCTTCACGTACCCCCTGGAAATGTGTATGTAACTGGCGTACCCCTTGTATAGATAGATAAAACTATAGTTATAGTATAACAATGGGAATAAAATAAAACATATATATCAGTGGTTCTCAACCTTTTATGCTTCACGTACCCCCTGGAAATGTGTATGTAACTGGCGTACCCCTTGTATAGATAGATAAAACTATAGTTAGAGTATAACAATGGGAATAAAAATATATATATATATATATCAGTGGTTCTTAACCTTTTATGCTTCACGTACCCCCTGGAAATGTGTATGTAACTGGCGTACCCCTTGTATAGATAGATAAAACTATAGTTAGAGTATAACAATGGGAATAAAATAAAACATACGTATCAGTGGTTCTCAAACTTTTATGCTTCACATACCCCCTGGAAATGTGTATGTAACTGGCGTCCCCCTTGTATAGACAGATAAAACTATAGTTATAGTATAACAATGGGAATAAAATAAAACATGTATATCAGTGGTTCTCAAACTTTTATGCTTCACGTACCCCCTGGAAATGTGTATGTAACTGGCGTACCCCTTGTATAGATAGATAACACTATAGTTATAGTATAACAATGGGAATAAAATAAAACATGTATATCAGTGGTTCTCAAACTTTTATGCTTCACGTACCCCCTGGAAATGTGTATGTAACTGGCGTCCCCCTTGTATAGACAGATAAAACTATAGTTATAGTATAACAATGGGAATAAAATAAAACATGTATATCAGTGGTTCTCAAACTTTTATGCTTCACGTACCCCCTGGAAATGTGTATGTAACTGGCGTACCCCAAATATAGATAGATAAAACTAGAGCTATAGTATAACAATGGGAATAAAGTAAAATATGTATATCAGTGGTTCTCAACCTTTTATGCTTCACGTACCACCTTGTAAATGTGTATGTAAGTGGCGTACCCCTTGTATAGATAGATAAAACTATAGTTATAGTATAACAATGGGAAGAAAGTAAAATATGTATATCAGTGGTTCTGAACCTTTTATGCTTCACGTACCCCCTGGAAATATGTATGTAACTGGCGACCCCAAATATAGATAGATAAAACTATAGTTATAGTATAACAATGGGAATAAAGTAAAACATATATATCAGTGGTTCTCAAACTTTTATGCTTCACGTACCCCCTGGAAATGTGTATGTAACTGGCGTACCCCTCGTATAGATAGATAAAGCTATAGTTATAGTATAACAATGGGAATAAATATATATATATATATATCAGTGGTTCTTAACCTTTTATGCTTCACGTACCCCCTGGAAATGTGTATGTAACTGGCGAACCCCTTGTATAGATAGATAAAACTATAGTTAGAGTATAACAATGGGAATAAAATAAAACATACATTTCAGTGGTTCTCAAATTTTATGCTTCACGTACCCCCTGGAAATGTGTATATAACTGGCGTACCCCTTGTATAGATAGATAAAACTATAGTTAGAGTATAACAATGGGAATAAATATATATATATATATCAGTGGTTCTTAACCTTTTATGCTTCACGTACCCCCTGCAAATGTGTATGTAACTGGCGTACCCCTTGTATAGATAGATAAAACTATAGTTATAGTATAACAATGGGAATAAAATAAAACATATGTATCAGTGGTTCTCAACCTTTTATGCTTCACGTACCCCCTGGAAATGTGTATGTAACTGGCGTACCCCTTGTATAGATAGATAAAACTATAGTTATAGCATAACAATGGGAATGAAATAAAGCATATATATCAGTGGTTCTCAAACTTTTATGCTTCACGTACCCCCTGGAAATGTGTATGTAACTGGCGTCCCCCTTGTATAGACAGATAAAATTATAGTTATAGTATAACAATGGGAATAAAATAAAACATATATATCAGTGGTTCTCGACCTTTTATGCTTCACGTACCCCCTGAAATGTGTATGTAACTGGCGTCCCGTTGTATAGACAGATAAAATTATAGTTATAGTATAAAAATGGGAATAAAATAAAACATATATATCAGTGGTTCTCAACCTTTTATGCTTCACGTACCCCCTGGAAATGTGTATGTAACTGGCGTACCCCTTGTATAGATAGATAAAACTATAGTTAGAGTATAACAATGGGAATAAAATAAAACTTACATATCAGTGGTTCTCAACCTTTTATGCTTCACGTACCCCCTGGAATTGTGTATGTAACTGGCGTACCCCTTGTATAGATAGATAAAACTATAGTTAGAGTATAACAATGGGAATAAAAATATATATATATATATCAGTGGTTCTTAACCTTTTATGCTTCACGTACCCCCTGGAAATGTGTATGTAACTGGCGTACCCCTTGTATAGATAGATAAAACTATAGTTAGAGTATAACAATGGGAATAAAATAAAACATACGTATCAGTGGTTCTCAACCTTTTATGCTTCACATACCCCCTGGAAATGTGTATGTAACTGGCGTCCCCCTTGTATAGACAGATAAAACTATAGTTATAGTATAACAATGGGAATAAAATAAAACATGTATATCAGTGGTTCTCAAACTTTTATGCTTCACGTACCCCCTGGAAATGTGTATGTAACTGGCGTACCCCTTGTATAGATAGATAACACTATAGTTATAGTATAACAATGGGAATAAAATAAAACATGTATATCAGTGGTTCTCAAACTTTTATGCTTCACGTACCCCCTGGAAATGTGTATGTAACTGGCGTCCCCCTTGTATAGACAGATAAAACTATAGTTATAGTATAACAATGGGAATAAAATAAAACATGTATATCAGTGGTTCTCAAACTTTTATGCTTCACGTACCCCCTGGAAATGTGTATGTAACTGGCGTACCCCAAATATAGATAGATAAAACTAGAGCTATAGTATAACAATGGGAATAAAGTAAAATATGTATATCAGTGGTTCTCAACCTTTTATGCTTCACGTACCACCTTGTAAATGTGTATGTAAGTGGCGTACCCCTTGTATAGATAGATAAAACTATAGTTATAGTATAACAATGGGAAGAAAGTAAAATATGTATATCAGTGGTTCTGAACCTTTTATGCTTCACGTACCCCCTGGAAATATGTATGTAACTGGCGACCCCAAATATAGATAGATAAAACTATAGTTATAGTATAACAATGGGAATAAAGTGAAATATGTATATCAGTGTTTCTCAACCTTTTATGCTTCACGTACCCCCTGGAAATATGTATGTAACTGGCGACCCCAAATATAGATAGATAAAACTAGAGCTATAGTATAACAATGGGAATAAAGTAAAATATGTATATCAGTGGTTCTCAACCTTTTATGCTTCACGTACCACCTTGTAAATGTGTATGTAAGTGGCGTACCCCTTGTATAGATAGATAAAACTATAGTTATAGTATAACAATGGGAATAAAATAAAACATATATATGATTGGTTCTCAACCTTTTATGCTTCACGTACCCCCTGAAAATGTGTATGTAACTGGCGTACCCCTTGTATAGATAGTTAAAATTATAGTTATAGTATAACAATGGAAATAAAATAAAACATACATATCAGTGGTTCTCAAACTTTTATGCTTCACGTACCCCCTGGAAATGTGTATGTAACTGGCGTACCCCTTGTATAGATAGATAAAACTATAGTTATAGTATAACAATGGGAATAAAATAAAACATATATATCAGTGGTTCTCAACCTTTTATGCATCACGTACCCCCCTGTAAATGTGTATGTAACTGGCGTACCCCTTGTATAGATAGATAAATCTATAGTTATAGTATAACAATGGGAATAAAGTAAAATATGTATATCAGTGGTTCTGAAACTTTTATGCTTCACGTACCCCCTGGAAATGTGTATGTAAATGGCGTACCCCTTGGATAGATAGATAAAACTATAGTTATAGTATAACAATGGGAATAAAATAAAATATGTATATCAGTGGTTCTCAACCTTTAATGCTTCACGTACCCCCTGTAAATGTGTATGTAACTGGCGTACCCCTTGTATAGATAGATGAAACTATAGTTATAGTATAACAATGGGAATAAAGTAAAATATGTTTATCAGTGGTTCTCAACCTTTTATGCTTCACGTACCCCCTGTAAATGTGTATGTAACTGGCGTACCCCTTGTATAGATGGATAAAACTATAGTTATAGTATAACAATGGGAATAAAGTAAAATATGTATATCAGTGGTTCTCAACCTTTTATGCTTCACCTACTCCCTGGAAACGTTTATGTAACTGGCGTACCCCTGGAAAGATAGATAAAATTATAGTTATAGTATAACAATGGGAATAAAATAAAACATATATATCAGTGGTTCTCAACCTTTTATGCTTCACGTACCCCCTGGAAATGTGTATGTAACTGGCGTACCCCTTGTATAGATAGATAAAACTATAGTTAGAGTATAACAATGGGGATAAAAATATATATATATATCAGTGGTTCTCAAACTTTTATGCATCAAGTACACCCTGGAAATGTGTATGTAACTGGCGTACCCCTGGTACAGATAGATAAAACTATAGTTATAGTATAACAATGGGAATACAATACAACATATATATGAGTGGTTCTCAACCTTTTATGCTTCACGTACCCCCTGGAAATATGTATGTAACTTGCGTACCCGTTGTACAGATAGATAAAACAATAGTTATAGTATAACAATGGGAATAAAATAAAACATATATATCAGTGGTTCTCAACCTTTTATGCTTCACGTACCCCCTGGAAATGTGTATGTAACTGGCGTACCCCTTGTATAGATAGATAAAACTATAGTTATAGTATAACAATGGGAATAAAATAAAACATATGTATCAGTGGTTCTCAACCTTTTATGCTTCACGTACCCCCTGGAAATGTGTATGTAACTGGCGTACCCCTTGTATAGATAGATAAAACTATAGTTATAGCATAACAATGGGAATGAAATAAAGCATATAGATCAGTGGTTCTCAAACTTTTATGCTTCACGTACCCCCTGGAAATGTGTATGTAACTGGCGTCCCCCTTGTATAGACAGATAAAATTATAGTTATAGTATAACAATGGGAATAAAATAAAACATATATATCAGTGGTTTTCGACCTTTTATGCTTCACGTACCCCCTGAAATGTGTATGTAACTGGCGTCCCGTTGTATAGACAGATAAAATTATAGTTATAGTATAAAAATGGGAATAAAATAAAACATATATATCAGTGGTTCTCAACCTTTTATGCTTCACGTACCCCCTGGAAATGTGTATGTAACTGGCGTACCCCTTGTATAGATAGATAAAACTATAGTTAGAGTATAACAATGGGAATAAAATAAAACTTACATATCAGTGGTTCTCAACCTTTTATGCTTCACGTACCCCCTGGAATTGTGTATGTAACTGGCGTACCCCTTGTATAGATAGATAAAACTATAGTTAGAGTATAACAATGGGAATAAAAATATATATATATATATATCAGTGGTTCTTAACCTTTTATGCTTCACGTACCCCCTGGAAATGTGTATGTAACTGGCGTACCCCTTGTATAGATAGATAAAACTATAGTTAGAGTATAACAATGGGAATAAAATAAAACATACGTATCAGTGGTTCTCAACCTTTTATGCTTCACATACCCCCTGGAAATGTGTATGTAACTGGCGTCCCCCTTGTATAGACAGATAAAACTATAGTTATAGTATAACAATGGGAATAAAATAAAACATGTATATCAGTGGTTCTCAAACTTTTATGCTTCACGTACCCCCTGGAAATGTGTATGTAACTGGCGTACCCCTTGTATAGATAGATAACACTATAGTTATAGTATAACAATGGGAATAAAATAAAACATGTATATCAGTGGTTCTCAAACTTTTATGCTTCACGTACCCCCTGGAAATGTGTATGTAACTGGCGTCCCCCTTGTATAGACAGATAAAACTATAGTTATAGTATAACAATGGGAATAAAATAAAACATGTATATCAGTGGTTCTCAAACTTTTATGCTTCACGTACCCCCTGGAAATGTGTATGTAACTGGCGTACCCCAAATATAGATAGATAAAACTAGAGCTATAGTATAACAATGGGAATAAAGTAAAATATGTATATCAGTGGTTCTCAACCTTTTATGCTTCACGTACCACCTTGTAAATGTGTATGTAAGTGGCGTACCCCTTGTATAGATAGATAAAACTATAGTTATAGTATAACAATGGGAAGAAAGTAAAATATGTATATCAGTGGTTCTGAACCTTTTATGCTTCACGTACCCCCTGGAAATATGTATGTAACTGGCGACCCCAAATATAGATAGATAAAACTATAGTTATAGTATAACAATGGGAATAAAGTGAAATATGTATATCAGTGTTTCTCAACCTTTTATGCTTCACGTACCCCCTGGAAATATGTATGTAACTGGCGACCCCAAATATAGATAGATAAAACTAGAGCTATAGTATAACAATGGGAATAAAGTAAAATATGTATATCAGTGGTTCTCAACCTTTTATGCTTCACGTACCCCCTGAAAATGTGTATGTAACTGGCGTACCCCTTGTATAGATAGTTAAAATTATAGTTATAGTATAACAATGGGAATAAAATAAAACATACATATCAGTGGTTCTCAAACTTTTATGCTTCACGTACCCCCTGGAAATGTGTATGTAACTGGCGTACCCCTTGTATAGATAGATAAAACTATAGTTATAGTATAACAATGGGAATAAAATAAAACATATATATCAGTGGTTCTCAACCTCTTATGCATCACGTACCCCCCTGTAAATGTGTATGTAACTGGCGTACCCCTTGTATAGATAGATAAATCTATAGTTATAGTATAACAATGGGAATAAAGTAAAATATGTATATCAGTGGTTCTGAAACTTTTATGCTTCACGTACCCCCTGGAAATGTGTATGTAAATGGCGTACCCCTTGGATAGATAGATAAAACTATAGTTATAGTATAACAATGGGAATAAAATAAAATATGTATATCAGTGGTTCTCAACCTTTTATGCTTCACGTACCCCCTGTAAATGTGTATGTAACTGGCGTACCCCTTGTATAGATAGATGAAACTATAGTTATAGTATAACAATGGGAATAAAACAAAACATATATATCAGTGGTTCTCAACCTTTTATGCTTCACCTACCCCCTGGAAATGTTTATGTAACTGGCGTACCCCTTGTATAGATAGATAAAACTATAGTTATAGTATAACAATGGGAATAAAATAAAACATGTATATCAGTGGTTCTCAACCTTTTATGCTTCACGTACCCCCTGGAAATGTGTATGTAACTGGCGTACCCCTTGTATAGATAGATAAAACTATAGTTAGAGTATAACAATGGGGATAAAAATATATATATATATCAGTGGTTCTCAAACTTTTATGCATCAAGTACACCCTGGAAATGTGTATGTAACTGGCGTACCCCTGGTACAGATAGATAAAACAATAGTTATAGTATAACAATGGGAATAAAATAAAACATATATATCAGTGGTTCTCAAACTTTTATGCTTCACGTACCCCCTGGAAATGTGTATGTAACTGGCGTACCCTTTGTATAGATAGATAAAACTATAGTTAGAGTATAACAATGGGGATAAAAATATATATATATATATATCAGTGGTTCTTAACCTTTTATGCTTCACGTACCCCCTGGAAATGTGTATGTAACTGGCGTACCCCTTGTATAGATAGATAAAACTATAGTTAGAGTATAACAATGGGAATAAAATAAAACATACGTATCAGTGGTTCTCAACCTTTTATGCTTCACATACCCCCTGGAAATGTGTATGTAACTGGCGTCCCCCTTGTATAGACAGATAAAACTATAGTTATAGTATAACAATGGGAATTAAATAAAACATGTATATCAGTGGTTCTCAAACTTTTATGCTTCACGTACCCCCTGTAAATGTGTATGTAACTGGCGTACCCCTTGTATAGATAGATAACACTATAGTTATAGTATAACAATGGGAATAAAATAAAACATGTATATCAGTGGTTCTCAAACTTTTATGCTTCACGTACCCCCTGGAAATGTGTATGTAACTGGCGTCCCCCTTGTATAGACAGATAAAACTATAGTTATAGTATAACAATGGGAATAAAATAAAACATGTATATCAGTGGTTCTCAAAGTTTTATGCTTCACGTACCCCCTGGAAATGTGTATGTAACTGGCGTATCCCTTGTATAGATAGATAACACTATAGTTATAGTATAACAATGGGAATAAAATAAAACATGTATATCAGTGGTTCTCAACCTTTTATGCTTCACGTACCACCTTGTAAATGTGTATGTAACTGGCGTACCCCTTGTATAGATAGATAAAACTACAGTTATAGTATAACAATGGGAATAAAGTAAAATATGTATATCAGTGGTTCTGAACCATTTATGCTTCACGTACCCCCTGGAAATATGTATATAACTGGCGACCCCAAATATAGATAGATAAAACTATAGTTATAGTATAACAATGGGAATAAAATAAAACATATATATCAGTGGTTCTCAACCTTTTATGCTTCACGTACCCCCTGAAAATGTGTATGTAACTGGCGTACCCCTTGTATAGATAGATAAAATTATAGTTATAGTATAACAATGGGAATAAAATAAAACATATATATCAGTGGTTCTCAACCTTTTACGCTTCACGTACCCCCTGGAAATGTGTATGTAACTGGCGTACCCCTTGTATAGATAGTTAAAATTATAGTTATAGTATAACAATGGGAATAAAATAAAACATACATATCAGTGGTTCTCAAACTTTTATGCTTCACGTACCCCCTGGAAATGTGTATGTAACTGGCGTACCCCTTGTATAGATAGATAAAACTATAGTTATAGTATAACAATGGGAATAAAATAAAACATATATATCAGTGGTTCTCAACCTTTTATGCATCACGTACCCCCCTGTAAATGTGTATGTAACTGGCGTACCCCTTGTATAGATAGATAAATCTATAGTTATAGTATAACAATGGGAATAAAGTAAAATATGTATATCAGTGGTTCTGAAACTTTTATGCTTCACGTACCCCCTGGAAATGTGTATGTAAATGGCGTACCCCTTGGATAGATAGATAAAACTATAGTTATAGTATAACAATGGGAATAAAATAAAACATGTATATCAGTGGTTCTCAACCTTTTATGCTTCACGTACCCCCTGTAAATGTGTATGTAACTGGCGTACCCCTTGTATAGATAGATGAAACTATAGTTATAGTATAACAATGGGAATAAAGTAAAATATGTTTATCAGTGGTTCTCAACCTTTTATGCTTCACCTACTCCCTGGAAACGTTTATGTAACTGGCGTACCCCTGGAAAGATAGATAAAATTATAGTTATAGTATAACAATGGGAATAAAATAAAACATATATATCAGTGGTTCTCAACCTTTTATGCTTCACGTACCCCCTGGAAATGTGTATGTAACTGGCGTACCCCTTGTATAGATAGATAAAACTATAGTTAGAGTATAACAATGGGGATAAAAATATATATATATATCAGTGGTTCTCAAACTTTTATGCATCAAGTACACCCTGGAAATGTGTATGTAACTGGCGTACCCCTGGTACAGATAGATAAAACTATAGTTATAGTATAACAATGGGAATACAATACAACATATATATGAGTGGTTCTCAACCTTTTATGCTTCACGTACCCCCTGGAAATATGTATGTAACTTGCGTACCCGTTGTACAGATAGATAAAACAATAGTTATAGTATAACAATGGGAATAAAATAAAACATATATATCAGTGGTTCTCAAACTTTTATGCTTCACGTACCCCCTGGAAATGTGTATGTAACTGGCGTACCCTTTGTATAGATAGATAAAACTATAGTTAGAGTATAACAATGGGGATAAAAAAATATATATATATATATCAGTGGTTCTTAACCTTTTATGCTTCACGTACCCCCTGGAAATGTGTATGTAACTGGCGTACCCCTTGTATAGATAGATAAAACTATAGTTAGAGTATAACAATGGGAATAAAATAAAACATACGTATCAGTGGTTCTCAACCTTTTATGCTTCACATACCCCCAGGAAATGTGTATGTAACTGGCGTCCCCCTTGTATAGACAGATAAAACTATAGTTATAGTATAACAATGGGAATTAAATAAAACATGTATATCAGTGGTTCTCAAACTTTTATGCTTCACGTACCCCCTGTAAATGTGTATGTAACTGGCGTACCCCTTGTATAGATAGATAACACTATAGTTATAGTATAACAATGGGAATAAAATAAAACATGTATATCAGTGGTTCTCAAACTTTTATGCTTCACGTACCCCCTGGAAATGTGTATGTAACTGGCGTCCCCCTTGTATAGACAGATAAAACTATAGTTATAGTATAACAATGGGAATAAAATAAAACATGTATATCAGTGGTTCTCAAAGTTTTATGCTTCACGTACCCCCTGGAAATGTGTATGTAACTGGCGTATCCCTTGTATAGATAGATAACACTATAGTTATAGTATAACAATGGGAATAAAATAAAACATGTATATCAGTGGTTCTCAACCTTTTATGCTTCACGTACCACCTTGTAAATGTGTATGTAACTGGCGTACCCCTTGTATAGATAGATAAAACTATAGTTATAGTATAACAATGGGAATAAAGTAAAATATGTATATCAGTGGTTCTGAACCATTTATGCTTCACGTACCCCCTGGAAATATGTATATAACTGGCGACCCCAAATATAGATAGATAAAACTATAGTTATAGTATAACAATGGGAATAAAATAAAACATATATATCAGTGGTTCTCAACCTTTTATGCTTCACGTACCCCCTGAAAATGTGTATGTAACTGGCGTACCCCTTGTATAGATAGATAAAATTATAGTTATAGTATAACAATGGGAATAAAATAAAACATATATATCAGTGGTTCTCAACCTTTTACGCTTCACGTACCCCCTGGAAATGTGTATGTAACTGGCGTACCCCTTGTATAGATAAATAAAACTATAGTTATAGTAAAACAATGGGAATAAAATAAAACATATATATCAGTGGTTCTCAACCTTTTATGCTTCACGTACCCCCTGGAAATGTGTATGTAACTGGCGTACCCCTTGTATAGATAAATAAAACTATAGTTATAGTATAACAATGGGAATAAAATAAAACATGTATATCAGTGGTTCTCAACCTTTTATGCTTCACGTACCCCCTGGAAATGTGTATGTAACTGGCGTACCCCTTGTATAGATAGATAAAACTATAGTTATAGTATAAGAATGGGAATAAAGTAAAATATGTATATCAGTGGTTCTCAACCTTTTATGCTTCACGTACCTCCTGGAAATGTGTATGTAACTGTCGTACCCCTTGTATAGATAGATAAAACTATAGTTATAGTATAACAATGGGAATAAAATAAAACATATATATCAGTGGTTCTCAACCTTTTATGCATCACGTACCCCCCTGTAAATGTGTATGTAACTGGCGTACCCCTTGTATAGATAGATAAATCTATAGTTATAGTATAACAATGGGAATAAAGTAAAATATGTTTATCAGTGGTTCTCAACCTTTTATGCTTCACGTACCCCCTGTAAATGTGTATGTAACTGGCGTACCCCTTGTATAGATGGATAAAACTATAGTTATAGTATAACAATGGGAATAAAGTAAAATATGTTTATCAGTGGTTCTCAACCTTTTATGCTTCACCTACCCCCTGGAAATGTGTATGTAACTGGCGTACCCCTGGAAAGATAGATAAAATTATAGTTATAGTATAACAATGGGAATAAAATAAAACATATATATCAGTGGTTCTCAACCTTTTATGCTTCACGTACCCCCTGAAAATGTGTATGTAACTGGCGTACCCCTTGTATAGATAGTTAAAATTATAGTTATAGTATAACAATGGGAATAAAATAAAACATATATATCAGTGGTTCTCAACCTTTTACGCTTCACGTACCCCCTGGAAATGTGTATGTAACTGGCGTACCCCTTGTATAGATAGTTAAAATTATAGTTATAGTATAACAATGGGAATAAAATAAAACATATATATCAGTGGTTCTCAACCTTTTATGCTTCACGTACCCCCTGAAAATGTGTATGTAACTGGCGTACCCCTTGTATAGATAGTTAAAATTATAGTTATAGTATAACAATGGGAATAAAATAAAACATACATATCAGTGGTTCTCAAACTTTTATGCTTCACGTACCCCCTGGAAATGTGTATGTAACTGGCGTACCCCTTGTATAGATAGATAAAACTATAGTTATAGTATAACAATGGGAATAAAATAAAACATATATATCAGTGGTTCTCAACCTTTTATGCATCACGTACCCCCCTGTAAATGTGTATGTAACTGGCGTACCCCTTGTATAGATAGATAAATCTATAGTTATAGTATAACAATGGGAATAAAGTAAAATATGTTTATCAGTGGTTCTCAACCTTTTATGCTTCACGTACTCCCTGTAAATGTGTATGTAACTGGCGTACCCCTTGTATAGATGGATAAAACTATAGTTATAGTATAACAATGGGAATAAAGTAAAATATGTTTATCAGTGGTTCTCAACCTTTTATGCTTCACCTACCCCCTGGAAATGTGTATGTAACTGGCGTACCCCTGGAAAGATAGATAAAATTATAGTTATAGTATAACAATGGGAATAAAATAAAACATATATATCAGTGGTTCTCAACCTTTTATGCTTCACGTACCCCCTGAAAATGTGTATGTAACTGGCGTACCCCTTGTATAGATAGTTAAAATTATAGTTATAGTATAACAATGGGAATAAAATAAAACATATATATCAGTGGTTCTCAATCTTTTACGCTTCACGTACCCCCTGGAAATGTGTATGTAACTGGCGTACCCCTTGTATAGATAGTTAAAATTATAGTTATAGTATAACAATGGGAATAAAATAAAACATATATATCAGTGGTTCTCAACCTTTTATGCTTCACGTACCCCCTGAAAATGTGTATGTAACTGGCGTACCCCTTGTATAGATAGTTAAAATTATAGTTATAGTATAACAATGGGAATAAAATAAAACATACATATCAGTGGTTCTCAAACTTTTATGCTTCACGTACCCCCTGGAAATGTGTATGTAACCTGCGTACCCCTTGTATAGATAGATGAAACTATAGTTATAGTATAACAATGGGAATAAAGTAAAATATGTTTATCAGTGGTTCTCAACCTTTTATGCTTCACGTACCTCCTGGAAATGTGTATGTAACTGGCGTACCCCTTGTATAGATAGATAAAACTATAGTTATAGTATAACAATGGGAATAAAATAAAACATATATATCAGTGGTTCTCAACCTTTTATGCATCACGTACCCCCCTGTAAATGTGTATGTAACTGGCGTACCCCTTGTATAGATAGATAAATCTATAGTTATAGTATAACAATGGGAATAAAATAAAATATGTATATCAGTGGTTCTCAACCTTTTATGCTTCACGTACCCCCTGTAAATGTGTATGTAACTGGCGTACCCCTTGTATAGATAGATGAAACTATAGTTATAGTATAACAATGGGAATAAAGTAAAATATGTTTATCAGTGGTTCTCAACCTTTTATGCTTCACGTACCCCCTGTAAATGTGTATGTAACTGGCGTACCCCTTGTATAGATGGATAAAACTATAGTTATAGTATAACAATGGGAATAAAGTAAAATATGTATATCAGTGGTTCTCAACCTTTTATGCTTCACCTACTCCCTGGAAACGTTTATGTAACTGGCGTACCCCTGGAAAGATAGATAAAATTATAGTTATAGTATAACAATGGGAATAAAATAAAACATATATATCAGTGGTTCTCAACCTTTTATGCTTCACGTACCCCCTGGAAATGTGTATGTAACTGGCGTACCCCTTGTATAGATAGATAAAACTATAGTTAGAGTATAACAATGGGGATAAAAATATATATATATATCAGTGGTTCTCAAACTTTTATGCATCAAGTACACCCTGGAAATGTGTATGTAACTGGCGTACCCCTGGTACAGATAGATAAAACTATAGTTATAGTATAACAATGGGAATACAATACAACATATATATGAGTGGTTCTCAACCTTTTATGCTTCACGTACCCCCTGGAAATATGTATGTAACTTGCGTACCCGTTGTACAGATAGATAAAACAATAGTTATAGTATAACAATGGGAATAAAATAAAACATATATATCAGTGGTTCTCAAACTTTTATGCTTCACATACCCCCTGGAAATGTGTATGTAACTGGCGTACCCTTTGTATAGATAGATAAAACTATAGTTAGAGTATAACAATGGGGATAAAAATATATATATATATCAGTGGTTCTTAACCTTTTATGCTTCACGTACCCCCTGGAAATGTGTATGTAACTGGCGTACCCCTTGTATAGATAGATAAAACTATAGTTAGAGTATAACAATGGGAATAAAATAAAACATGTATATCAGTGGTTCTCAAACTTTTATGCTTCACGTCCCCCCTGGAAATGTGTATGTAACTGGCGTCCCCCTTGTGTAGACAGATAAAACTATAGTTATAGTATAACAATGGGAATAAAATAAAACATGTATATCAGTGGTTCTCAAACTTTTATGCTTTACGTACCCCCTGGAAATGTGTATGTAACTGGCGTACCCCAAATATAGATAGATAAAACTAGAGCTATAGTATAACAATGGGAAGAAAGTAAAATATGTATATCAGTGGTTCTCAACCTTTTATGCTTCACGTACCACCTTGTAAATGTGTATGTAAGTGGCGTACCCCTTGTATAGATAGATAAAACTATAGTTATAGTATAACAATGGGAATAAAATGAAACATGTATATCAGTGGTTCTCAACCTTTTATGCTTCACGTACCCCCTGGAAATATGTATGTAACTGGCGACCCCAAATATAGATAGATAAAACTATAGTTATAGTATAAGAATGGGAATAAAGTAAAATATGTATATCAGTGGTTCTCAACCTTTTATGCTTCACGTACCTCCTGGAAATGTGTATGTAACTGGCGTACCCCTTGTATAGATAGATAAAGCTATAGTTATAGTATAACAATGGGAATAAAATAAAACATATATATCAGTGGTTCTCAACCTTTTATGCATCACGTACCCCCCTGTAAATGTGTATGTAACTGGCGTACCCCTTGTATAGATAGATAAATCTATAGTTATAGTATAACAATGGGAATAAAGTAAAATATGTATATCAGTGGTTCTGAAACTTTTATGCTTCACGTACCCCCTGGAAATGTGTATGTAAATGGCGTACCCCTTGGATAGATAGATAAAACTATAGTTATAGTATAACAATGGGAATAAAATAAAATATGTATATCAGTGGTTCTCAACCTTTTATGCTTCACGTACCCCCTGTAAATGTGTATGTAACTGGCGTACCCCTTGTATAGATAGATGAAACTATAGTTATAGTATAACAATGGGAATAAAGTAAAATATGTTTATCAGTGGTTCTCAACCTTTTATGCTTCACGTACCTCCTGGAAATGTGTATGTAACTGGCGTACCCCTTGTATAGATAGATAAAACTATAGTTATAGTATAACAATGGGAATAAAATAAAACATATATATCAGTGGTTCTCAACCTTTTATGCATCACGTACCCCCCTGTAAATGTGTATGTAACTGGCGTACCCCTTGTATAGATAGATAAATCTATAGTTATAGTATAACAATGGGAATAAAGTAAAATATGTATATCAGTGGTTCTGAAACTTTTATGCTTCACGTACCCCCTGGAAATGTGTATGTAAATGGCGTACCCCTTGGATAGATAGATAAAACTATAGTTATAGTATAACAATGGGAATAAAATAAAATATGTATATCAGTGGTTCTCAACCTTTTATGCTTCACGTACCCCCTGTAAATGTGTATGTAACTGGCGTACCCCTTGTATAGATAGATGAAACTATAGTTATAGTATAACAATGGGAATAAAGTAAAATATGTTTATCAGTAGTTCTCAACCTTTTATGCTTCACCTACTCCCTGGAAACGTTTATGTAACTGGCGTACCCCTGGAAAGATAGATAAAATTATAGTTATAGTATAACAATGGGAATAAAATAAAACATATATATCAGTGGTTCTCAACCTTTTATGCTTCACGTACCCCCTGGAAATGTGTATGTAACTGGCGTACCCCTTGTATAGATAGATAAAACTATAGTTAGAGTATAACAATGGGGATAAAAATATATATATATATCAGTGGTTCTCAACCTTTTATGCATCACGTACACCCTGGAAATGTGTATGTAACTGGCGTACCCCTGGTACAGATAGATAAAACTATAGTTATAGTATAACAATGGGAATACAATACAACATATATATGAGTGGTTCTCAACCTTTTATGCTTCACGTACCCCCTGGAAATATGTATGTAACTTGCGTACCCGTTGTACAGATAGATAAAACAATAGTTATAGTATAACAATGGGAATAAAATAAAACATATATATCAGTGGTTCTCAAACTTTTATGCTTCACGTACCCCCTGGAAATGTGTATGTAACTGGCGTACCCTTTGTATAGATAGATAAAACTATAGTTAGAGTATAACAATGGGGATAAAAATATATATATATATCAGTGGTTCTTAACCTTTTATGCTTCACGTACCCCCTGGAAATGTGTATGTAACTGGCGTACCCCTTGTATAGATAGATAAAACTATAGTTAGAGTATAACAATGGGAATAAAATAAAACATACGTATCAGTGGTTCTCAACCTTTTATGCTTCACATACCCCCTGGAAATGTGTATGTAACTGGCGTCCCCCTTGTATAGACAGATAAAACTATAGTTATAGTATAACAATTTGAATTAAATAAAACATGTATATCAGTGGTTCTCAAACTTTTATGCTTCACGTACCCCCTGTAAATGTGTATGTAACTGGCGTACCCCTTGTATAGATAGATAACACTAAAGTTATAGTATAACAATGGGAATAAAGTAAACTATGTATATCAGTGGTTCTCAACCTTTTATGCTTCACCTACCCCCTGGAAATGTGTATGTAACTGGCGTACCCCTGGAAAGATAGATAAAATTATAGTTATAGTATAACAATGGGAATAAAATAAAACATATATATCAGTGGTTCTCAACCTTTTATGCTTCACGTACCCCCTGAAAATGTGTATGTAACTGGCGTACCCCTTGTATAGATAGTTAAAATTATAGTTATAGTATAACAATGGGAATAAAATAAAACATATATATCAGTGATTCTCAACCTTTTATGCTTCACGTACCCCCTGAAAATGTGTATGTAACTGGCGTACCCCTTGTATAGATAGTTAAAATTATAGTTATAGTATAACAATGGGAATAAAATAAAACATATATATCAGTGATTCTCAACCTTTTACGCTTCACGTACCCCCTGGAAATGTGTATGTAACTGGCGTACCCCTTGTATAGATAAATAAAACTATAGTTATAGTATAACAATGGGAATAAAATAAAACATACATATCAGTGGTTCTCAAACTTTTATGCTTCACGTACCCCCTGGAAATGTGTATGTAACTGGCGTACCCCTTGTATAGATAGATAAAACTATAATTATAGTATAACAATGGGAATAAAATAAAACATATATATCAGTGGTTCTCAACCTTTTATGCTTCACGTACCCCCTGGAAATGTGTATGTAACTGGCGTACCCCTTGTATAGATAGATAAAACTATAATTATAGTATAACAATGGGAATAAAATAAAACATATATATCAGTGGTTCTCAAACTTTTATGCTTCACGTACCCCCTGGAAATGTGTATGTAACTGGCGCACCCCTTGTATAGATAGATAAAACTATAATTATAGTATAACAATGGGAATAAAATAAAACGTATATATCAGTGGTTCTCAACCTTTTATGCTTCACGAACCCCCTGGAAATGTGTATGTAACTGGCGTACCCCTATATAGATAGATAAAACTATAGTTATAGTATAACAATGGGAATAAAATAAAACATGTATATCAGTGGTTCTCAAACTTTTATGCTTCACGTACCCCCTGTAAATGTGTATGTAACTGGCTTACCCCTTGTATAGATAGATAAAACTATAGTTATAGTATAACAATAGGAATAAAATAAAATATGTATATCAGTGGTTCTCAACCTTTTATGCTTCACGTACCCCCTGTAAATGTGTATGTAACTGGCTTACCCCTTGTATAGATAGATAAAACTATAGTTATAGTATAACAATAGGAATAAAATAAAATATGTATATCAGTGGTTCTCAACCTTTTATGCTTCACGTACCCCCTGGAAATGTGTATGTAACTGGCGTACCCCTTGTATAGATAGATAAAACTATAGTTATAGTATAACAATAGGAATAAAGTAAAATATGTATATCAGTGGTTCTCAACCTTTTATGCTTCACGTACCCCCTGGAAATGTGTATGTAACTGGCGTACCCCTTGTATAGATAGATAAAACTATAGTTATAGTATAACAATGGGAATAAATATATATATATATATCAGTGGTTCTTAACCTCCTATGCTTCACGTACCCCCTGGAAATGTGTATGTAACTGGCGTACCCCTTGTATAGATAGATAAAACTATAGTTAGAGTATAACAATGGGGATAAAAATATATATATATATCAGTGGTTCTTAACCTTTTATGCTTCACGTACCCCCTGGAAATGTGTATGTAACAGGCGTACCCCTTGTATAGATAGATAAAACTATAGTTAGAGTATAACAATGGGAATAAAATAAAACATACGTATCAGTGGTTCTCAACCTTTTATGCTTCACATACCCCCTGGAAATGTGTATGTAACTGGCGTCCCCCTTGTATAGACAGATAAAACTATAGTTATAGTATAACAATGGGAATTAAATAAAACATGTATATCAGTGGTTCTCAAACTTTTATGCTTCACGTACCCCCTGTAAATGTGTATGTAACTGGCGTACCCCTTGTATAGATAGATAACACTATAGTTATAGTATAACAATGGGAATAAAATAAAACATGTATATCAGTGGTTCTCAAACTTTTATGCTTCACGTACCCCCTGGAAATGTGTATGTAACTGGCGTCCCCCTTGTATAGACAGATAAAACTATAGTTATAGTATAACAATGGGAATAAAATAAAACATGTATATCAGTGGTTCTCAAACTTTTATGCTTCACGTACCCCCTGGAAATGTGTATGTAACTGGCGTATCCCTTGTATAGATAGATAACACTATAGTTATAGTATAACAATGGGAATAAAATAAAACATGTATATCAGTGGTTCTCAAACTTTTATGCTTTACGTACCCCCTGGAAATGTGTATGTAACTGGCGTACCCCAAATATAGATAGATAAAACTAGAGCTATAGTATAACAATGGGAATAAAGTAAAATATGTATATCAGTGGTTCTCAACCTTTTATGCTTCACGTACCACCTTGTAAATGTGTATGTAAGTGGCGTACCCCTTGTATAGATAGATAAAACTATAGTTATAGTATAACAATGGGAATAAAGTAAAATATGTATATCAGTGGTTCTGAACCTTTTATGCTTCACGTACCCCCTGGAAATATGTATGTAACTGGCGACCCCAAATATAGATAGATAAAACTATAGTTATAGTATAACAATGGGAATAAAATAAAACATATATATCAGTGGTTCTCAAACTTTTATGCTTCACGAACCCCCTGGAAATATGTATATAACTGACGTACCCTTTATATAGATAGATAAAACTAGAGCTACAGTATAATAGTGCCAACATAGCATTTTTTTTACTAGATCTAGCGACGTTTGAGCTCTCAGGCGTACCCCGGAAAATTTTACCGCCTACCCCATATTGAGAACCCCTGCAATAGATGATAATAAGTTGAATCTTAGGTGGATTGAGCTAAAGTTTTGTCCGAAATCTTTATTAGCATCTGCGTGCATTGAAACCTAACAATCGTCGAGATTAATATCTGCTAATTAGTTATCATTATTATTTTCATTCTTAAAATTCAATTTAAATTTACTTCTTGTGTTGTTAATGTATATGTACTATTATAATAACGTCAACTTTTGGGTTGTTTTTATGCTTAGAAACTGCAATATATTTAATATGACATTAAACTTTTATAAATACTCGAGGTCTGCTGAGTTACTTTTGCTTCTTTAAATGCAGTTCTCGGCTATTATCGAAAACCACTCTTTTTCATTACCAAGCATAATCCTTCTTACATCCTTCTTACATTTCACTATGTAAATTTAATGATCTCCAACACTAATATTTTCAGTTTTGAATGCAAGTTTTTACTCCACACTCGAATTTTGTAACTAACATTCTGTTTTGTTTGGAAAACGATCGTTTCTTTCACATAAAAGGTTTTTTTTTCCTCTTTAAAGTGAATATCACCATTGTGTTATTAACAAAGTTGTAGCATTTACACGAAAATTGCGATGTTCTAATTATTATCAGGGTCTCTGGAGTTGGATCACTGGCCATTTTTTTTTTCAAGTTTCTCCTATCTTATTGATTTAATCAACTGCACTGGGGGTACAGGAATATAAGTTTTTTACATTCAGGGTAGCCCTTTCCACAAATGGTGTAGGTTGCATTCGATAAGTTTCGGGGATAAGTTGATAGCCCGATAATATTTCGTTGGAGGAAAGACTGCTGCAGAAAACGGTGTATGGCAACAGTCATCCATTGTTTGACACAGCGAAGAATGTAGATAGATGTTTTTAGTGAGGATTTTCAGGCATATCTGTGAAAAAAAAAGTGATTTCATATGCTGTATTTTTGTGTGAATTACCATATGTCCAAGGTTAGAGATGCTTGAAGAGAGATACTAAATGATCGACTTGGGAACGATTTATTTTAGCTGAGGACAGTATTTATGTAAATTTCATTTCTGTGTGCAGCCTCGCTCACTTTTGGAGGTACAATAAAGAGACATACACGTCCAACACTGAGCACTCGGAGACTGGTGGGATAAATAACAGGAACATCGACAGAAGTAGATGCCACTGCGTTGCTTTTAGCAATTAGAAAATGTAGCCTGCTTAGCAGAAGATGGCAGCCGAGGAAGATGGCGATCACAGCCCACTCGAAACTCAGAGGTGCAGCGGCGGAAGTCGCAAATGCATCGCTTATGCCTTTGCGACTTTATGAGGCAAGAGTTATGTACGAAAGAAGGATACGAAACGTTTAAAAGGCCATCATTCACAGGTTCGACATAGATGAACCATTAGCTACCCAGCTGCATAAATTCCTACTTGCCAATAATAACTGGGAGAATGTGAAGACTCTCTTATTTGTTAGCGAGTATCTGTCCGCAGAATAAATGCCTTTGTCGGATCTTATTTCAACCGTGATTAAACGCTCATTAAAGAATGGAATCAAGGCATTCTGTATCTCTAAGATATATAATATTCAATATTTACAACACTTTACATCACAAAGAGAACAACTGGAATTGGGCGCAGGCATAGTCCATTACTCCGCTCCATACTTTAGTCCCCCTTCCCCGAGTGCTGACTCACAAGACTTCTTCGTAAAGTCTTTCTCCTATGCTGACTCCCAGAGCACAGCGTTCGTTTTACTGCAGACCCATTTAATGGTCAGGAGAGAAGTGATCCTCTCTTCAGCCTTCCTTTCTTGCTGCAAAACCAACTGCAGATCTCATTAGAGACCCTTCTGGTCATGACACGTTGTGCCGTGCGTCCGAGCTCCGCAGTCCAGCAGATTCCGGGCAGGTCATGTGGGCAGCCACATGGCTCACGCCTAATCATTGCCATACCATGGAGATGCACATGAACTCGAAGATGGGAACATCCTTGACATGTCCCCTCCAAGAATCTTCACTGGTCAGCCGTACTGACCTCTTATTATGCACAGTTTAAATTAAGTTAAGGCCATCTTCCTCTTTTAAGCAATGTTCTACGTAACTAGTTATAGATGACAAAGACTTCTCTTAGTTCATCTAGTTGCATAATTATACACTGGAACAAATATATATTTAATGATAGCCTTTTAACAAAACCTTATACGATCATCGGTGCATCGTTCCCTTTATCCAGCTTCTCCCCACACAGGGATGTTTATACGCCAATGCATACTTCTGTGCCTGAAGCGAGACAAGACCAATCACCCCAGCAACTACCCACTTTGATCTGTCTGCAGTGGAGTTGTAAGCGCACCCCCCTACCTAGAACAGTGTGTCCCCCCTTTAATGGGTTGAAAGTCTGTTCATGGAGTCGTTGTTGATGTTCTCTCTACCTTGCAATGCTTAACCTGCACGTTAAATCTCATCCGAGCGAAAGACCACCGCAACAGTTTAGCACTCCGGGGAGAGGTTTACGTCAGATAAGTCAAAGGGTTGTGATCAGAGTACACTTCAGCTTGTGATCCAAACAACCATTTTTCATACTTTCGTCTGGCCCAAATTACAGCAAAAGCTTTCTTTTCGATTGCTGCCCACTTCCTTTGAGTGAGATCTAGCTTCTGCGATGCAAAACCGATTGGCGCCTCCTTCCCTGTTTCATCTCGCTGCATCAAGCAGGCGCTGTCTGCATAATCCGAGGACAATATCTTTTTATCTTGCATTTATATCTGCATAATCCGAGGCATCAACATGTAAGCAGTACGGTTGTGTAGGGTCTGGTGTGCGGCAGGCAGTGGCCTTGCATAGTTGGGCCTTGAGCTCACGAGAGGCGTCTTCTTCTATAATACCCCATGGAAGTTTCATCAAAGGACGAACAATATTGGCAAAGTTTGGGATACAGCTTTTTTAGTAACCATAGAGCTCCAGTACACTTCAAAGCTCCCTTTTTGTTCTTGGACTGGCCAGTTTTTCAATTGTTTCAAGTTGGGTCAGGAGCATGTGTATCCGAACCAACTATGTGTCCTAAATATTTGACTTTTGATTGTCCAAAGAGATATTTATCTAAATTAATTGCAAAGCCAGCGTCATCGATTTCTCTTAATATTTGGTTGAGATGATCCTTGTGCTCCTCCCATGTCTCTGAGTCAACAGGGATGTCATCGAGATAAGCGCAAGCATATTCGGTATGGTTGGCTAGCAATTTATTAATCACCCTCTGGAATATGGCAGCAGAACAACGGAGCCCAAACGGCAAAACCTTCCATTGGAATTGCCCCTGGTGGGTGACAAAAGCAGTGAGATATTAACACTTTTCATCCAGAGGGATTTGCCAATAACCTTTCCATAGATTGAGAACAGGAATAAATCTCGCTTTATCCACCTGATATAGGAACTCCGTAGTGTTAGCCATGGGAAAAGCATCCATCTCAATTGGAGTATTTAAGTGCCGAAAGTCGACGCATAGCCGCACTGACCCATCCCGTTTAGGGTCGTTCCGTTAGGTCCAAGCTCCACAGTCTAGCAGGTCCCGGACAGGTCACGTGTGCAGCATATGGACCGCACCTAATCACTGTCGTACCAAGGGGATGCACATGAACTCGAAGATGGGAACATCCTTGACAGGGAGGACGTCCATGAATATGCAGTGGAAAAAGCATCCTTAGAGGAGAGCAACGAACACTTAGCACATCAATGGCCCCCTGTTCGGAGTGGTGGACCCGGAATCTATATGACCGACCCCAAAATTCCCATATCTTGCTGGAAGTGGAAGCAATACTGCACTACCTGCCAATCCGACAGATGCATGAAAATCTAGTCTCGTTGACCGAACAGATAAAAGCCGTCAAAGAAAATCAGCCTGAACTTGGCCTCAGCCAAGTTCGGGCTGCTAGTTAACGTTTCACTTTTTCATTTAGGGCTATTTCGCCCCTCTGTTCTTAGTGTACAGGCAAAAAGGGGATCTGTATAAATACCACAGAACCTAAAATATTTCCAATAAAGGAAATTTAATGGCACATAAGTATGTTGGCACATCACTCTTGTGAGAACAGTAGGTAGAGGGACCTCATTGATTCAACAGTCTGAGACAGCGTGGCCTAGGCTAAATTGGGCGATAAATATTAAATAACTACGATAAAGGGGACCAGACCAGGGGAAATGCCCTTGCCTGGCTCCTTGGCACAAAGGTGGTGTCAAGCTCCAGCCCAACTAGTGCCGTTCCTCTCCGTTTGTCTGGAGGCCTATTCTGCTCAACACAGAATATTGTTTTCTCTTTTCGTCAGTGGGGCGGGGGTGGCTTAGCCGGTAGCGCGCCAGGCTCGTAATCTGTAGTTCCCAGGTTCGAGTCCCAGCTGGGTCAGCGTTGAGATTTATCTCCGCAAAATTCCCCGCCCTGTCCACGGTCAGTAGGGGACACCGATGAGCTTGGAAAGACCGCCGTCCGTCGGATGGGACGTTAAGCCGTGGCCCCGTGTGCGGGAGAGCCATACCCTGTGCACGTTAAAGAACACGCTGAATGGCCTTGACGGGAGGCTACCATCTGTCTCCCAACAGCTGTTCCAGTAGATCCCCTCCCCCAACCTTCTCTGAGCCTTCGGGGTCCATGTGACCTGGCCATTTAGCCCATGGTGTGCAAAAAAGTGCCGCTCAGAGGTAAAACAACCCAACCCAATCTTTTCGTCAGTGGTTCTCATTTGCATCTCGTGGATCTAGTGGGCTCGGAGTCTGTGATGGTCTATCTGGCCAGACTGTAGAAGTCAGGGGCACGAAAGCTGCAGAGGACAAAATCATTACATTCTTCATGCATCAGGGTCTGTTGCCGAAGAGGAAAAGCGTGCTTTTCTTTGGGCTGCTTGCCCAGACCCGAGCCGAGAGTTGGGTCATCTAGAACTGCGTGGATCGCGTGAATTGGCCAGCGTTAGTGTCGCATGGCTGGACAACAGTATCTGCGGGATGAGTCAGTTGTGTTTATCTTTGTCGAATTCTTTCTTCAGGTGGAATGCATCTTGCCCTGATTTACCAACGTTCTGACCCCTGGGGGCTGCATTTTTATAGGTACAGTCGCTCAAAAAAGTATCCAAACTCTATGGTTGATTACAGAATTCAGAAAAAATATCTGGCAACGAATTTTCTAGAAATTAGTGATCTGGCAACCTTCAAGTACAGTACACGAAGGTTGCCAGATCACTAATTTAAAAAAACATCGTTACCAGATATTTTTTCTGAATTCTGTAATCAACCATAGTGTTCGGATACTTTTTTGAGCGACTGTACAAGTACTGGAGAACAAAAGAATACGTCGCAATAGTGATTTAATCACCAATTTTTTTTAAACATACAGATATAATGTGGGGATTAGAATTATCCTTTTCCTATTTGAGCAATATTTGCTTATACCGATGTTTTCCAGGAACTCTGCATAAGTTGTATCGTACTTATTGTCTTTAAAGTTGAATTCGTACCTATAACAGAATCTAGGTCAAACATGAAACTAGTTTAAATATTATGTAAATTCTAAAGAACCGAAATATCGTTCTTTAGAACCAATGTTCCCAGTGGAAGAAAAGTTTAAAACAGTTCATATAAAAAATTCTGCCACATTTCAAAAGTGATTTAGGGAAATTATAAAATGTTATTAATATTTCTCATTGAGTTTTCAAGCGACATTCAACTATTATGATTCATTTTTAATGCATTAATAAACGGAAAGCCTTAGTCACTGCCAGGGGCGTAGCCATGGGGGATGGGATGGGAGGCTCCCCCCAAAGTAACTCGGAGTTGGCAAAATTCGAAGCGACTTCATTAAATACAGGGGAGTTGTGAAAATTTGTAATCTTTTTTTTGTGAAATTAATCGGAGTTGTCAAATTCGAGGGGACTTGGCAAATCTAGGGCAGTTTTGAAAATGGGGAGACGGCAAAATTTAGAGCAGTTGGCAAAATTCGAAGCCACTTAGTAAAATAGAGGTGAGTTGGCAAAATCGGGACAACTTGGCAAAATCTTGGGTAGTTGGCAAAATTCGGAGAGACTTGGTAAAATCATGGGTAGTTGGCAAAATTCGGAGTGACTTGGCAAAATCTTGAGGAGTTGGCAAAATTCAGTTGAGATGTAAAAATTGGGATTTTTTTCTGTAAAATTATGGCGAGTTGGCAAAACTTAGGGAGTTTGCAAAATCTAGGGCCAGTTGGCAAAATCGTGGGAGTTTGCAAAATCTAGGGCCAGTTGGCAAAATCGTGGGAGTTTGCAAAATCTAGGGCCAGTTGGCAAAATCGTGGGGATTTCGCAAAGTTCAGGTGAGATGTAAAAATTAGGATGCTTTTCTGTAAAATTATGGCGAGTTGGCAAAACAGAGAGTTTGCAAAATCGTGGGGATTTCGCAAAGTTCAGGTGAGATGTAAAAATTAGGACTTTTTTCTGTAAAATTATGGCGAGTTGGCAAAACTTAGGGAGTTTGCAAAATCTAGGGCCAGTTGGCAAAATCGTGGGGATTTCGCAAAGTTCAGGTGAGATGTAAAAATTAGGATTTTTTTCTGTAAAATTATGGCGAGTTCGCAAAATCTAGGGTCAGTTGGCAAAATCTAAGGGCAGTTAGCAAAATCGTAGAGAGTTGACAAAATTCAGGTGAGATGTAAATATTGCAGTCTTTTTTTTCTGTAAAATTATGGCGTGTTCGCAAAATCAAGGCAACTTCGCAATATATAGGAGTTGGCAAATCTTGACGGAGTTGGCAAAATTCAGGAGTGACTTTGGAAAAATAAGTTGAGATGTAAAAATTGGGATTTTTTTCTGTAAAATTGTGGCGAGATCGAGGAAACTTGGCAAAATCAAGGGCAGTTGGCAAAATTCGAATCCACTTTATAAAATATGGGCGAGTTGTGAAAATTGGGATTGTTTTTGTGAAATTAAGGAAAGTTGACAAAATCGAAAAAAACTTGGCAAAATTTAGGGGAGTTTGAAAAATTTGAAGTGACTTGGCAAATTCAGGAGAGATGTGAAAATTGGTATTGTTTTGCGAAATTAAAGAGGTGGTAAAATCGAGGCAACTTGGCAAAATGTAGGGAAGTTGGCAAAACTGGAAACCACTTGGTAAAGTACAGGTGAGTTGTAAAAATTGGGATTGGTTTTGTGAAATTAAGGAGAGTTGGAAAAACCAAGAACTCTTGGTAAAATCTAGGGTAGTTGGCAAAATTCGAATCCACTTGGAAAATACGGGAGAGTTTTGATAATTGGGATTGGGTTTGTGAAATTAAGAAGAGTTGACAAATTCGAGAAAACTTAGCAAATTCTTGGGTAGTTTGAAAAAATTTGAAATGACTTGGCATATTAATAAAAAAAATAAATACCCCCTCAAGCAGCTGCTTGCCACAGAGGTCTGACAGGAGCCTGTCAGTTTATATGCCATAGTAGAAGGTCTGAGAGGATGGCAAGATCTCAGTAGAAAAACAACACGAACATCCATGCCTTACCCGTGGTTCGAACCCAGATCCCTAAGAACAGTAGCCAAGCGTGGAGAGATGTAAAGATTGGGATTGGTTTGTGAAATTAAGGAGAGTTGGCCAAATCAAGGGGAGTTGGGAAAATTCACACTGACTTGCCACGAGTCAGACGAGATGTAAATATTGGGATTATTTCTGTGAAATTATATGAAGTTGGCAAAATTGGAAGTCAAATGGTAAAATGGAGGAGAGTTGCGAAAATTGCCTCAAACCCCCCCCCCCCCCCCCCCCCCCCAAAGAAGCGACAATCTAGGTGTACGAACCTGACAGAGACATTATTTTCCCAGTTGGCAAAATTTGATTTTCGAGTTGGAAAATTGTCGATTTCTCCCTCCCCTAACCAGAGTCCCTCGCAACGCCCCTGCCGAGGGCTTACTGAGTGTAGCAAACGCAGGCTATGTGACTATCAAAATGCAACTGGAGGGGGGGAGGGATCCTGTCTGAGTTCCTCCTTTTCCCTCAGGAGTCGAATAGAAACAAACGTACACTGAGCTTCAGAGTCTCACTGGACAAGGCAGTCTGATGCCCTCTTCTGCTTTTGGCTCGGCTGGTCAGTTCAAACTTTAATTGGCATAGTGCTTAGCGAGACAATGACTGCCCCGCAAGGCAGACTTTGTGTGCTGTGTTAGCTCTAACTGAGGCAGTGGTCAGCAGGGACTTCGGTCTTCGGGGAGCATGTCCTTCTATGAGAAGGCCTCCTAACAGCTAGGAGGAGCTTGTAAGCCCCTTCTCTGTCCTATGTGTGTGCAAATGAAAAAAAAAAAACGTTAGTCTGGCACTTGCACTCTCAGGGGATCAGGTAAGTCTGGTAATTATGGGTTGGGTTGTTTTACTTCTGAGCAGCACTTTTTGCACACAATGGACTGAATGGCCATGTCACAAGGACCCCGAGGGCTCAGGTAAAATTGAGGGAAGGAGACCCACTGGACAGCTGTAAAAGACAGATGGTAGAATCCCGTCAAGGCCATCCAGCAGGTTCTTTAACGTACACAGGGTATGGCTCTCCCGCACACGGGGCCGCGTCTTAACCTCCTATAAGACGGCGAGTTTTGCGGAGATAAATCTCAACATTGGCCCAGTTGAGACTCGAACCTGGAAACTGTAGATTACGAGCCTGGCGCGCTACCGACCGAGCCACCTCCGCCCCTACGAGAAATGACAACATAGGACAAATGGAATATATTTTTCGAGAAATATATCCTAATTTTTTATTTTACTAATGGTTTTGTTATGTTAGATTATCTTTGGTTTTTAATCAGGTTCTCAAATAGGTGTGAAAGTTTAGATAAACCAAATCTGTCTCTTAAAGTTTCTTTACGAAATAGTAAAAATGCTTCTACTAAGCTGTGCGATAATGATCCTATTAGCTTAGGATTTTTCTAGAGCAGTAAATTGGAATAAAACATAACATTGCGGTAAAAATAAAAATATAATAAGGATAACAACATAATTCTTCTCAATAGAACATCAGAAAGGAAGTTTGTGGCTTCGATGTTAAACTTAAATTATTTTGGGTAGAGGAGCTAGAAAAAGAAGTCTTCTAAATAGACTTTTAAAATTCTACATAATTTGAGTTCAGATCTGCATAAACCACATCGATTTCTGTCTAGAATAGAAATAGAACAATCATATAGTGAAAGATCCAGGACTATCAGAAAATCAACTCCTTGTAATTCTGTCGCTCTTTCATGCCACCTTTTCGTACCATTTGCTCAGAGAGCGAAGTTCTCTCGCGAGCTCATTTAACCCAAGGAGTGGCACCCAAAAATTCCATTAATTGACGAATGTCGTCACGTTCTCTTGTGTGACATTAGAGTAAAAATACTGCATTGTTAAACTAAATAAAAGATTGGTAAGAAACTGGAACAATGTTTCTTAAAATTAATGAAAACGATATTGCGTTATTTCCGCTATGTTTTCTAGACCAGGTTTCGCTATTATTGATCAGTTAAGTTCTTTTGGGAGTTTACTGAGGTAACAATGTCTGTTAACCTTTTGGGGCCACTAGGTTTAAACATTGCCAAGATCTCCTTGCACGAATCGACTCTAGCCCTTTTTTTTTTGAAACAAGTGTTGTAAATAGGTTGTAATAGGTAATTTCGAAAAAAAGTGTTATGAATTTGTTGCGAAACGGTTGACAGCTGTCAGCAGACATCCCGTCACAGCTGTTAGAAACCTACAGTCAAAGTTTTTTTAAACCCAGTTTAAAGAGTTTTTCGCCTTCAATTTGCTAATGAAAAAAGCTATATGATCAACCAAATTCAGTTAAGATTGCAATAGTGATCAAATAAGTTATACTGTAGTCTACAAAGTGCTAATTCTTGGAACTACACCCGATGTTTTTTATATGTTAGGTCAATACTTTGGGAAAATATATTGGGCAAATATACAAAAATGTTGGAGAAATATAAGGATGAGAATTTATTCAGTGAATAGCACACCAATCTCGTAATCTGATGTTATAAGGTTCTTATCTAACTCTGTTGAGATTTTCTCCACTAAACTCCTTTTTGCCCCTCGGGGAGGACCTTAAGACTAATGGGTTTGCACGATCGTCCATCTTTTGCATTGGATGTTCAGCTGCTGCCTTTTTTGTGCGAGGGAGTTCAAAAAGTTCTTGACATGCATCTGCTCAACAATAACCATTGCACTTACCACAACAATACTTTTATTCCCCTTTGAAATACTCCCAGCATCTATGCAAGTTTCAGACATCTGCTTCATTTCTGGAACGCTTTGTTCCTCTCCTGTTGGGGAATATCCCGCTACTCTGACTGAACGCATTTCGCAAGATTTTGCACCCTTTGAAAAGGCTTCCATCAATCAGGCAAAAAAAATCGCATTTTGCAAGATTTTTTCCGGATCCCGATAGGCCATAACTGGCAGGGTTTTGTGAGCATTGCCATGAGGAAGGAGAACCCTTGACAAGCCTTTAGTTTGAAACTGCTTAGCCATTTGAAGCTAAGCAGTTTCAAACAAAATTTGAATCTTCTTAGCCATTTGGAGCAAAGCAATGGTTGGTTCGGTATTGGCCATTTATAGTCATTTTTTCAGGTAAGATGTCCACTGCTACCACTCCTTGGGAATTAAAAACAATTGTTAATATCCTCTTCCTTGAGCGAAAGTCTTGTCGCAGAATTTGGGGACGAGGTTCATCTTCTGCAATCCAACATAATTATCTTTCTGGGAGCCGTATAGTAATAAAAGCACGCCTCATCAGCTGTGACAATGTCTGTTAACCTTTTGGGACCATTAGGTTCAAACATTGCCAAGATCTCCTTGCACGACTCTAGTCCTTTTTTTTTTGAAACAAGTGTTGTAAATAGGTTGTAATAGGTAATTTCGAAAACAGTGTTATGAATTTGTTGTGGAACGGTTGACAGCTGTCAGTAGACATATCATCACAGCTGTTAGAAGCCTACCGTCAAAGCCATTCAGCGTGTTCATTAAAATGCACAGGCGATGGTTCTCCCACACACGGGGCTACGGGTTTACGTCCCATCCGACGGATGGCGGCCTTCCCATACCCATGGTTGTTCTCCACTGGCCGACGGCACAATTGTGATGGTGGTGGTGGCGGAGGGTGGACCTAAATCTCACCTCTGGCCCAGCTGGCCAGGGTATAATGGTGTTTTCCATTCAGTTTTGTAATTCAGCTACTTAGTTGTATTTTCCAGTAATTCTTGTGATTTTTGTTTGGCATAAGCATATTTTTTCAAATGCATGTTCTAATTTTGTTGGGTAGTTATATTTTACAATAAGTGTCGTTTTTTTCTTTTTTAACTGTATTTTACAGAAGGTGCTATGATTTGTTGTGTAATTGTACTTTCTAATTAGTGGTGTGATTTGGATTTAAGTGTATTTTCACCAGAGCCTCATTAGCCATCAAGAGCTGATAATTTCCCGATTGATGATTAAGTGATTTTAGCTCTGTTGGAGGGAAATATAAAGGTAAAAGAAATAAGGTCGAAGGCGAGTTTCGATACCTTAATTAAGAAGCAGAAATTATCAGTTCTTGATGTTGCCCGCCTCTCACTGCGTGGAAGTTGAGGTTGGATTTTGAGAGGCCCCTCCTCCCACCACTACATCTGTGCAAGATTGCCTTCTGTTGGAATCTGAAAGACAGAGAGAAGAATCCGTTAGAACGTCGGAAGGACGTTGGGATTATTCGTATAAGGATATTGCTAAACTTACAAAACATAAACTTTTAACTAGTGTACTAGGCAAAAAGTAGGGCCAAATGTAAAGCTTGGACATGTTATTAAATGCATTGTGAATAAAATCCGTATCTAATAAAGCTATAATTTATAGAATAAAAAGTAAAGACAAAACGAAAGTTAGGAAAAAACACTAACAATGGGTTCTGTCGTAAAGTCTTAGACACCCCCTTGACATTTTTTTTTTTATTTCTGGAGTTCCAAAGCAATAGATGGAACTGGAATTATCACTGCTACCCTGAGCAGTGCGAAAGGATACTATCCTGATGGTCTTTAAAAAACCTTTTGAACTTCAAATTGTAAACAATGGATTTTCATCGCAAAATGACGAAATCTGCCTATTTGAACTATTTTGACCACTCGGCGAACTTATAAAATATTTCGTTTCATTTAAATTCTTTAACATTCTTTAATTGAGAAAAGTCAGGAATTTTGTCTACAGAGTTATTAACTTTTTTTTCCGTGTTTAGCGCTTGCTCTGTTCCGTGACTCTTCAAATCACACTGTGATAAAGATATCAGAAGAGAATTCAACGCTTTTGCTGAAATTCGATTACTTTAAATCTTTCGATAAAGAAAACTGAATACCAAATTTTCAACACTTTTTAGTATTAGGGCAATTCAATCAGTGTTCCCAACTGAACGAATTTTCCACAAAACCTGGATTAATTATCTCTTACTTTTAGATACATTTAAGCAAATATATCAATTTATAGCTAGTCTTTGAAATATTTTGGAGAGTTATTCCAGTGAAAATATTTAAAGAAACGGAATTTTCGTTAGTCATTATGCTGGATCTGAAAGCTTATTTGTAGAATAGTTTTAAAAAAAGTCGTTTCCAGTATATTTAATAATAAAAAAATTGATTAATAAATGGCTCATTTGAAACAAAATGCCGAAATAAATTCTTCCATTAAAACTAATGAAATGAATTGCCACATACAGACAGGCGAAATTCTAAATTAATCAAATGCTTTCAATGTGAAATATTTTTGTTGAATTACAACATCCAGAATAACAATTTCCCCATTCTGTCTATCGTTGAAGACCATGCAACAATTTACCTCTTGAGGTTCTTTATAGGGCATCTGTCTGGTTATCAGATTTTTAAGACAATTTCTTGGTTTGAGGATACAAAAGCTCGTTACAATATTCTCTTATTCAATTTAAATCCAATTTTTACCAATGATTTTATGCCTTCCAGCCAAATACGTTAATCATCTCTGCCCATTGACATTAGTAATAAAAATTAGGAAAACTATGAAACCACCTTAGCAAATGCTAAAATTAAATCATTTGTTTTTTAACAAGAAATCAAAGTTTCCGAATCATTACCTTTCTTTAGATCACCCTTTCGTTGGCAAGAGAGGGGACGGCATTAGGAAGCTTGTCTTTACCCTCTACAACTGGGATGTTTTTTTTCCCAGGATCTATCAGTGGATACTTTTTCTGCACTTTCAATCCATACTTCAACTGTAAAAGATCTAAGTACTGAATCATAGCAGAAAAAAAAGAGTATCATGGCATAAAAATAGTCTGCAAAATTCTGATTCATAAGGTAAAAAGAATTGAACGCTTCCCTCTTGAAACTGTAAAATCGAAAAAAAAGAAAAAAAAAATTGTAATATTAAATCTGAATATAGATAATCGAAACATACACTCAGTGTTCATTAAATTATCATCACTGCACTTCATGTTAAGGTTCGTAATCTGCAGTTTCCATGTTCGTGTCCCAGCTGAGCCAGTGTTCAGATTTATCTCCGCAACACCGCCCCCCCTCCCTCCCGCACTGCCCACGGTCAGTAGGGTACACCGATGGGCTTGTAAAGGCCGCCGTACGTCGGGTGGGGTGTTAAGCTGTGGCTCCGTGTGCGGGAGAGCCATACCCTGTGCATGTTAAAGACCACGCTAGATGGCCTTGACGGGAATCTATCCTAATAGCAATTGAGTGGGTCCCCTCCCCCAACCTTCTCTTATCCTTCGGGGACCTTGTGACCTGGCCATTTAGCCCATTGTTGCAAAAAAAGTACCGTTCAGAGGTAAAACAGCCCAACCCAACTTCATGATAAGGGAACGGAAATTTAATTTCGATGCTTTATAACTTCAAAAATAAGCTGTTAATGGTAAAATATCCCTCATGATAAGTTGCAGGTTTCAACTACAATTAGCTAAATCTCGATTTCCCAAAATTATGCATTCATTATTTAAATAGTTACGAAAGTTTAAACATTGAACAACAGCAACGCGAGACAAGAATTTACCTAAAAAGTGTAGATCTTTTATAAATAAACATTATTTTAAATCCTTTAATAAGAAAAGTGAATATTATAAAAGTTTATGTAATATTTTCAATCTTTCTTCAAATTTGTATAAGTTCCTTACGATTGCATTACTGATATTAATTATTTATACTGTCATAACTCTGTATATACTGAATGAATAATTACGAAAATTGAGGTTTAGATAAGACCTGCAGTTTATCATCAGTGATGGATGGCATGGATGTTTCTCTGCCGAGGTTTTTTTTTGTGGTCCAGATGATAAGAGGACCGAGGTCCTCTTTACAAATTGGACCAGATTAGAAGAGTAATGTTTAAGAGGTGTCGTTTTCCTCATAGACTTCATTCTTCACGTCTGCTTGAGGAATTTTTACTTATGTTTAATTTTACCATAAAAAGCTTATTTTAGAAGTCATGTAAATCGAAATTTTTGCATTGACATAACATGGGAGTGGAATGGTCATAATTCAACGAATACTGAGTGTACAGCAAACATCAGATTCGTCAGATGTACACAAAACCAGCCGCTCAAGACGAAAATCACATGCGATTAAGATAATTGATATCGATTCTACACTATTTATATTCGAATTAAATCATTACAAAATACATTTTAAATATCCATTCGATCGGATATTTTATTAAGCAAGACAACATTGGTCTTTTTTTCAATAATCCGTAAAAGAAATGAAATCCGTATGTAAAGGAGATCCTTTCTTTGAAGAATAAACAACTAGAGAAATTTCCTCTGTGTTTTGAACCATTCGGGCCGTCCCGTGGCTGAGTGGCTAGCATGCTTGGCTACTGATCAAAGGGATCTGGGTTCGAGCCCCGGGTGAGGAATGGATGTTTGTCTTGTGCCCGCCATCCTCGCAGACCTTCTACTATGGTGTATAAACCGGCAGGATCCTGTCAAACCAATGTGGCAAGCAGCCGCTTGACGGGATCTTCATTTCTTTTATAAATGTTTAATTGCTTCTTCATTATATATATATATATACTAATTAATAATGTATACTCTTTTACCATTTTTATTTCATTGCATATTCATACGCATAAAATGAAAACATTTTCACATTAATTAAAATTCTTACTTAAAAGAAGTAAAGTTTAGCTGCTTTCGGATATCTGTACGGACACTGAAAGAAATTTTAATTTTTAACACCTGATATTTGAAAAGACATCGATCTTAAAGAGGAAGAGGTTGCATTGTGTATAATGTTGCCAACTCTGGCAATAAATAATAAATGGACAGCATTACAACAATACTAATGAGAAATGAACTCAAAAAGAATCACGAGAAGCAAAACCATTATCAATGAACTCACCAGTTTTTTCACAACTTTTCTTTTGAAGAAAGACTGCGACAAATAGGTTTTATCTTCGAGTCGTTGCTCGGGATCTTTCAACAGGAGCTTTCTTACAAGATCTTGTCTACTTGCATCTAAATCGAGTGGAAAGTCAGTGCGCCCTGCTGCTATTTCTCTAAATGCAAGCTTCCTGCAGGCACTGTCGTTATCCTTAAGACCGAGGAGTTTTATTTGTATTCACAGAGGGAAATTCCATATATCAACTGATACGCAGTTATGCCTAAAGAATAGTAGTCAGCAGCAAATGAGAATGGTTTTGCATTTTTTTCTACACAATGAATCTGCATTTCAGGAGCCACGTAGTATGGTGTGCCACAATAACCTTTAAATGAAGTGCCAATGGCAGACAAAACTAAAATCTACAACTTTTATCTTGCATAGATCATTAATTAAGACGTTATCGCCTTTGATGTCTCTGTGAATAATATTTTTACCGTGAAGGTCACGGTAAAAATATTATGCCATTCCCATCTGTCCCAAAATTAAACGAATAACATCTGTATTGATACGATACAGAGCAGGAAATTGCCATAAGGTGACACTTTGGAAATGCTCAAAGAACAGAAAGTGCTTCTGCACATCTGAAGAAACTTGGTATTTCACGTAACTATCATACTGGACACAAAGAGGATTCTCTTTTACAGTTTGCAGGATTTTAAGTTCGTTTTTTACCATCTCATCACTGCTAGTTTTCACTGAAATTACTTTTGCTGCCAGATCGATTCCCCGTTCTAAATCTCGAACTAAGTAAACGCATCCAAAGCCTCCTGCTCCTAATTGAGACAGCGATACCATTTTTGTTTCAATGTATTTAGCATCAACACATCTGCTACTAATCTTTCTCCGTCTTTTTGGATAATCAGGCAACTGTTTCATTTTGGTTTCATCAATTTCCTCTATTGGACATGGACAAAAGCATTCAATCCTCTCAAATATAGCTCGCTTTCTCAGGAAGCATTTAGACCTACACCACTTGGCATGTTGTTTAGCACCATCGGGTAGAGAATTTTCAGCCCGATTCTTTTTTCTAGGCACAAATTCACCACGATCATGAATTGGCTGTCCAGCATCTTCTATTAGTTCACTACCATCGTCTTCATTTGTAAATGTCATGCAGCAAAACAACGATGGAATGCCGCCATTCGCTCTCTTTTTGTGAGAGAAATGGGACCTCAACCAGTCCCTCAATTTGCGGAATGTCATTACTATGTCCCCTCTCTAAAGCATATATATCTTATGCACTTTATAACATTTTAATTGACTTTGCCTTTACAAATATATCTCATATCACATGCTAATCATGCACATACCTCTTATTTTCTCAGGAAATCGATTGAATCGGAGATCAGTTGTGAACAGCAATGGTATCCCAGGCGACCACTGTTAGGCGAAAATTTCTTTGTTGACAAGAAAGCTAATTTGTTACGATATTACGGCATTGTTACTAACTGAAGGAATATTCAGCCATATTATTCTAAAACACTTATTTGCGTATTTCGGATAAACGAGACATAAAGTCACATTATTAGAAGATAATTTCGTAAATAAACGTAAATAAGAAGTTAAACTTTCCGGAGAAACTTTGATCATATAAACATTTTTCTGATATGTAAAGCACTGGAAGGAGAGCTACGCACCAATCCCCTGTGATGATGCATAGAACCGGCCAGGCCTAGCACCTAATGTCCGACCCCGCCTTCTCGTGGTGCAGACCGTTAGTACCTTTCAAAAGAGATACTCTCTTGTGGAAGTGAACGGAAGGAGAGGGCTGCAGATTAGTGTGGCCTACTGATCTGGACAACTATGGCTACTTTTCTTTTTTTTCTACCCTGCTGAGGAGTGGTCAACCACACAGGGTCCTGGTGCTGGCCATATAAACCAACTGGACTGGACATATATATGGCTCTGAGCTTGATTATGGATCCTGATTTTGCTGCACTGGTGGGCTTCTGTGGAGGGAAAATCTTCCGCTGTGTTTTCTGTTTGTTTGTGGGTTGACAGCCCCAAGTGAATAGATTCACAGGATATGTTTATCAGCTGGTGGATAATCCTGAGCAGAAGTCATCGCAGGCACCTGAACTCTTTGCTTTCTATTGGCATCGTCAAATTCTACATTGGAGGAAGTCTTCCAGTGTAGATGGCTTCAGCCTTTAGTGGTGGGGGAACGGGTCTTTGCCCCATGTCTGCGATTAGGGGGCTGTTTGATATTGTCGGCATTCCCTCTCTCAATAAACATAGTTTCTTTAAACATCCCACTAACCATTTTCTCTCCATAGGTAGTTGGAATGTGAGGACTCTGCACAGAGCTTTTTCTCTTGATGTCCTCACACAAGAATTCCACCATTATAATTTAGATATTCTCGGCTTGCAAGAGACCAGATGGACAGATAAAGGTCAGATTCTTAAAAATAATCTTAAATTTCTCTTTTCAGGGCGGGACGACAATAAGCATCACCAAGGCGTGGGTCTGCTTCTCAGCAGACACGCTAGTGATGCTCTTCTAGGATATGAGTGCATTAATGAAAGGTTTCTTACAGCAAAATTTCAGACAAGCGTTAAAGACCTGAATGTTATCTGCTGTTATGGCCCCACTGAGGATGCCGATGAGGATGAGAAGGATAGGTTTTATGAACAACTTCAGGATATTTTGAATTCTGTCAAGAAAGGAGATATTACCCTTGTTCTTGGTGACTTCAATGCCAAAGTTGGTACTGACCCTGACCTTTGGGCAGGAGTAATAGGCCCTTTTGGTATTGGTAGCTGCAATGGCAATGGGCAACGTCTCTTACAGGTAAGTAAACTCAATGGTTTCAGAATAACTAACACACATTACAAACACCGCGACATACATAAATACACATGGGTTTCACCTGATGGGCTGCATAGGAATATGATTGATTATATATTAATTAACAGCAAATGGGCTAGTTCTGTTAGAAATACCAGGGCATATAGGGGAGCTGAAATTGGATCTGACCATTACCTTGTTAAAAGTGTCTTACAACTTAAACTTAAAAAGTGTTGTGCTAGGGTTAAAAAATTTGCTTTTAATACTGAAGCTCTGAAAAACCCAGTTATAGCCAAAGCTTACCATGATAGGTTACTTAGTCATTATGACAGTCATGGTATGCTTACTACTGAAGTTGAGGAAGAATGGGATCATTTTAAACAGGCTTTTTTGGACACTAATAGTACTCTTTTAGGAAAAAAGGAGCAGAAGAGGCAGAATTATCTGAGTGATAAGGCACTTGAGCTTATTTCAGAAAGAAAGAACTGCAGGAATGTCCTTAATCAATACCCTACTAGTCCTAATAGAAAGCATTACAGAGAGCTTAATAATACGTGTAAAAGATCAGTTAGCTGCTGATAAGAATCTTTGGCTTGATGGTTTGGCTGACAAAGCCGAGGAAGCAGTTAGACAGCACAACAGCAGAGAGCTGTACCAGATAGTTAATGTTTTGTGTGGTAGAAAACGGACAGGTATACAGGGATTGAAGGATAAACAGGGTAAGGTTATAGAAGGTGAGGATTCTGTCATGGCTAGGTGGGCTGAGCATTTCAGTGATATTCTGAACAATGCGGTTAGTTCTATTCCCATTGTTTGCAATGATGATAGATGCATTGGTGGCTTTAATGTTGGCCCTCTAACACAATCTGAAGTTATTCTGGCTGTTTCTAAACTTAAACTTCATAATCCCCCGAAATGCTTAGAGCTGGAAATGTTTCGGTTACCACTTGGATGACTGAAATTCTGAATATCTTTTATGATAAAGGCATGGTTCCTAAGGATTTTACCAGAGCTATTGTTATCCCTATTTTCAAAAAAGGTGATCGCAGTTCTTGTGATAACTATAGGGGTATTAGCCTACTCTCTGTTCCAGGTAAAGTTCTTTCCATGATTGAGCTTAATAGAATGAAGAATCTGGTTGACAGTCAATTGCGTGATGAGCAATGTGGATTCAGAAGTGGTAGGGGATGTGTGGATCAAATATTTTCACTTAGGCAGATTCTTGAGAAATGTTTAGAGTTTCAGAAATCTTTGGTTGCTAGCTTTGTTGATTTCAAAAAGGCTTTCGACTCTGTTGATCGTCATAATTTGTGGTTGATTGTGAAATCATATGGTATACCTGAGAAGTTAGTTACCATAATGAAAGATCTCTATAATAACACTGAGTCGTGTGTGAGAGTTGGTAAGGCTTGTAGCAATTGGTTTAGCATTACTTCTGGTGTTCGACAAGGGTGCATTTTGTCTCCTTTTCTCTTTAGCTTGGTTATTGATTATGTTATGCGAAATTCACTTCAAGGGAAAAATTTTGGCCTTAAATGGGCTGGAGATACGAAAATTTCTGATTTAGATTATGCTGATGATTTAGCCCTTTTGGCAAATGATGTTGATGAGATGAACTCTCATTCGAGCTGTTGATGAGACTGGTAGTAGAGTAGGTTTGGTTATAAACAGAGAGAAAACTAAAGTGATGAAAATTGGTCAGGTGATTCAGTTAATCTGAATGGTTGCAGTTTTGAGCAGGTGTCACAGTTTAATTATCTTGGAAGCTATGTAACAGATAATGGTGATGTGCGGCATGAGATTAACAGACGAATAGGGATTGCTGCCGGGACTTTTAAGAATCTGTGGAGAGTGTGGAGAAATAGGCGTATACACCTAAAGACTAAAATTAGGCTGTATAATAGTTTGGTTGTTTCTAGGGTTAGTTATGGTAGTGAAACTTGGACACTTTGTAAACAAGATAACAGGAAACTAGATGCTTTTGATTCCTGATGCTTACGCAGTATCTTAGGCATTAAGTGGTTCAACTTTGTAACTAATGATGAGGTTAGGCAAAGGAGTTTGCAACCTCCTTTAAGCAGCATATTGTGCAGAGAGAGACTCCGCTGGTTTGGCCATGTTGCCCGTATGAATAATTATTGATTGGCGAATACGGTTATGAACAGTGTGCCTAAAGGCCTCAGAAAGAAGGGGAGACCTAGGATGCGGTGGGCAGACAATGTCAAACAAGACCTTGTTAGAATTGATGTGCAGTGGCGAGATGCAGTAGATGTAGCTCAGGATAGACTTGCTTGAACTAAATTGCACTGTCTGGTTGGACCTCCGTAGCCCATGGCTGCTTGAGGATGATGAGTGAGTGAGTGAGAAAGCAGTTTCTGTGGTTTATTTTTAAATCACACTTAAGTTTTAAAACTTACCATTTATATGAATATCATTACCATTAAATATTCAAGAAATATGTAGAAAATGAATTTATCGTATTTTTTTTTCAATATTGTAATGTAAGAAGTATTAGAAAAATATTTGATGAACCTTTAATACTTTTGGAATTATTTTAATTAATAAAAAAATTTAAACTGTATAATATTCCTGGGCAGGTTGAAATCTACAGAAAATAAATAAAGGGCGGGGGGGGGGGGGGGGGTCGGCAGAAAAACTCAATCGAAAGGAAAAACACAAGGGGGGGGGGAAATACTCTTGATTTTTAATTGCAGTATAACATTTTCCCCTCCGTTTTAGTGGTACAGTCGCTCGAAAAAATATCCGAACATATGGCTGATTACAGAATTCAGAAAAATTATCTGGCAACGATTTTTTTTAGAAATGAGTGATCTGGCAACCTCCGTGTCACACGAAGGCTGTCAGATCACTAATTTCTAAAAATTTTTAAACAAGTTTTAAAAAAATTTTAACTAAAAAAATTTCTAAAAAAAATCGTTGCCAGATATTTTTTCCGAATTCTGTAATCAACCATACTGTTCGGATACTTTTTTGAGCGACTGTACAGCAATCTCTTGATTAAGGCTGCCCTTTGCGTCTTAATTTCTAATTGATTCAGCAAAACAGAGTACTAAGTGACAGCGGTAGGCGAGCGACGTATTTCCGTTAAAAAAATATGTTATTTAGGTAAGTTCCGGATATTCCGATTGGTTGTTTCGATAGTTACGTTATTAGTAGCGCAATCTCCCCGATAGGGGACCACCTAGACGTGGTGGTGGTGGGGGGGAGGGGGCTTCGTGCCAAGCAACCGGTCAAAAGCTTTGCTGACCAGATTGGGTCCCCCGGTTGGACAGAGCCGAGACCAACCGAGGTCGAAGACATCGCTGACCGGTTGGGCGTTCCGGTTGGACGGTGTCAAGATCTCATCTCAGGTGCTCCGTGGAGCAAGTTCAAGGGCTCGGTCCTTGTTCACGGCTAACCGGGGAATAGTTTAAATTTAAGGTTTCTTCCGGTGGATAGCTTTCCTTTTATAGGACTGCTGCCATGTGAGGTCGGGGATGAGGTGCGTCTATATGGCGCATTCTTGCCCCCGACTCTAGATAGTCACGGCTTTCCATTAACTTGGTAGTGTCGTCAGACGGAACCGGGGTTAGCCGTGGTTGCTGAACATCTGGGAACAAAGAGTACAATTGTTGGTAGCGCAGATAAAAACTTATAGAGCAGTCTAGCACACTGTTCAAAAATTTTAACCTTCTTTGAAATTTCTGGATCTCCACTTGCAGCTTCTCCCTGGAACTATTTCAAGAACACATGGAACCTAGCTAACTATTTCAAGAACACATGGAACCTAGCTAACTATTTCAAGAACACATGGAACCTAGCTAACTATTTCAAGAACACATGGAACCTAGCAAACTATTTCAAGAACACATGGAACCTAGCTAACTATTTCAAGAACACATGGAACCTAGCAAACTATTTCAAGAACACATGGAACCTAGCAAACTATTTCAAGAACACATGGAACCTAGCAAACTATTTCAAGAACACATGGAACCTAGCTAACTATTTCAAGAACGCATGAACCTAGCTAATTATTTCAAGAACACATGGAACCTAGCTAACTATTTCAAGAACACATGGAACCTAGCTAACTATTTCAAGAACACATGGAACTTAGCTAACTATTTCGAAAACACATGGAACCTAGCTAACTATTTCAAGAACACATGGAACCTAGCAAACTATTTCAAGAACACATGGAACCTAGCTAACTATTTCAAGAACACATGGAACCTAGCTAACTATTTCAAGAACACATGAACCTAGCTAATTATTTCAAGAACACATGGAACCTAGCTAACTATTTCAAGAACACATGGAACTTAGCTAACTATTTCAAAAACACATGGAACCTAGCTAACTATTTCAAGAACACATGAACCTAGCAAACTATTTCAAGAACACATGGAACCTAGCAAACTATTTCAAGAACACATGGAACCTAGCAAACTATTTCAAGAACACATGGAACCTAGCTAACTATTTCAAGAACACATGGAACTTATCTAACTATTTCAAAAACACATGGAACTTAGCTAACTATTTCAAGAACACATGGAACCTACCTAACTATTTCAAGAACACATGGAACCTAGCTAACTATTTCAAGAACACATGGAACCTAGCTAACTATTTCAAGAACACATGGAACCTAGCTAACTATTTCAAGAACACGTGAACCTAGCTAATTATTTCAAGAACACATGGAACCTAGCTAACTATTTCAAGAACACATGGAACCTAGCTAACTATTTCAAGAACACATGGAACCTACCAAACTATTTCAAAAACACATGGAACCTAGCAAACTATTTCAAGAACACATGGAACCTAGCTAACTATTTCAAGAACACATGGAACCTAGCTAACTATTTCAAGAACACATGGAACCTAGCTAACTATTTCAAGAACACATGGAACCTAGCTAACTATTTCAATATTTCAAGAACACATGGAACCTAGCTAACTATTTCAAGAACACATGGAACCTAGCTAACTATTTCAAGAACACATGGAACCTAGCTAACTATTTCAAGAACACATGGAACCTAGCTAACTATTTCAAGAACACATGGAACCTAGCTAACTATTTCAATATTTCAAGAACACATGGAACCTAGCTAACTATTTCAAGAACACATGGAACCTAGGTAACTATTTCAAGAACACATGGAACCTAGCAAACTATTTCAAGAACACATGGAACCTAGCTAACTATTTCAAGAACACATGGAACCTAGCTAACTATTTCAAGAACACATGGAACCTAGCTAACTATTTCAAGAACACATGGAACCTAGCTAACTATTTCAAGAACACATGGAACCTAGCTAACTATTTCAAGAACACATGGAACCTAGCTAACTATTTCAAGAACATATGGAACCTAGCTAACTATTTCAAGAACACATGGAACCTAGGTAACTATTTCAAGAACACATGGAACCTAGCAAACTATTTCAAGAACACATGGAACCTAGCTAACTATTTCAAGAACATATGGAACCTAGCTAACTATTTCAAGAACACATGGAACCTAGCTAACTATTTCAAGAACACATGGAACCTAGCTAACTATTTCAAGAACACATGGAACCTAGCTAACTATTTTAAGAACACATGGAACCTAGCAAACTATTTCAAGAACACATGGAACCTAGCTAACTATTTCAAGAACATATGGAACCTAGCTAACTATTTCAAGAACACATGGAACCTAGCTAACTATTTCAAGAACACATGGAACCTAGCTAACTATTTCCAGAACATATGGAACCTAGCTAACTATTTCAAGAACACATGGAACCTAGCTAACTATTTCAAGAACACATGTAACCTAGCTAACTATTTCAAGAACACATGGAACCTAGCAAACTTTTTCAAGAACACATGGAACCTAGCTAACTATTTCAAGAACACATGGAACCTAGCTAACTATTTCAAGAACATATGGAACCTAGCTAACTCTTTCAAGAACACATGGAACCTAGCTAACTATTTCAAGAACACATGGAACCTAGCTAACTATTTCAAGAACATATGGAACCTAGCTAACTATTTCAAGAACACATGGAACCCAGCTAACTATTTCAAGAACACATGGAACCTAGCAAACAATTTCAAGAACACATGGAACCTAGCTAACTATTTCAAGAACACATGGAACCTAGCTAACTATTTCAAGAACGCATGAACCTAGCTAATTATTTCAAGAACACATGGAACCTAGCTAACTATTTCAAGAACACATGGAACCTAGCTAACTATTTCAAGAACACATGGAACTTAGCTAACTATTTCGAAAACACATGGAACCTAGCTAACTATTTCAAGAACACATGGAACCTAGCAAACTATTTCAAGAACACATGGAACCTAGCTAACTATTTCAAGAACACATGGAACCTAGCTAACTATTTCAAGAACACATGAACCTAGCTAATTATTTCAAGAACACATGGAACCTAGCTAACTATTTCAAGAACACATGGAACTTAGCTAACTATTTCAAAAACACATGGAACCTAGCTAACTATTTCAAGAACACATGAACCTAGCAAACTATTTCAAGAACACATGGAACCTAGCAAACTATTTCAAGAACACATGGAACCTAGCTAACTATTTCAAGAACACATGGAACCTAGCTAACTATTTCAAGAACACATGGAACCTAGCTAACTATTTCAAGAACACATGGAACCTAGCTAACTATTTCAAGAACACATGGAACCTAGCTAACTATTTCAAGAACACATGGAACTTATCTAACTATTTCAAAAACACATGGAACTTAGCTAACTATTTCAAGAACACATGGAACCTACCTAACTATTTCAAGAACACATGGAACCTAGCTAACTATTTCAAGAACACATGGAACCTAGATAACTATTTCAAGAACACATGGAACCTAGCTAACTATTTCAAGAACACATGGAACCTAGCTAACTATTTCAAGAACACATGGAACCTAGCTAACTATTTCAAGAACACATGAACCTAGCTAATTATTTCAAGAACACATGGAACCTAGCTAACTATTTCAAGAACACATGGAACCTAGCTAACTATTTCAAGAACACATGGAACCTACCAAACTATTTCAAAAACACATGGAACCTAGCAAACTATTTCAAGAACACATGGAACCTAGCTAACTATTTCAAGAACACATGGAACTTAGCTAACTATTTCAAGAACACATGGAACCTACCTAACTATTTCAAGAACACATGGAACCTACCTAACTATTTCAAGAACACATGGAACCTAGCTAACTATTTCAAGAACACATGGAACCTAGCTAACTATTTCAAGAACACATGGAACCTAGCAAACTATTTCAAGAACACATGGAACCTAGCTAACTATTTCAAGAACATATGGAACCTAGCTAACTATTTCAAGAACACATGGAACCTAGCTAACTATTTCAAGAACACATGGAACCTAGCTAACTATTTCAAGAACACATGGAACCTAGCAAACTATTTCAAGAACACATGGAACCTAGCTAACTATTTCAAGAACACATGGAACCTAGCTAACTATTTCAAGAACACATGGAACCTAGCTAACTATTTCAAGAACACATGGAACCTAGCTAACTATTTCAATATTTCAAGAACACATGGAACCTAGCTAACTATTTCAAGAACACATGGAACCTAGCTAACTATTTCAAGAACACATGGAACCTAGCTAACTATTTCAAGAACACATGGAACCTAGGTAACTATTTCAAGAACACATGGAACCTAGCAAACTATTTCAAGAACACATGGAACCTAGCTAACTATTTCAAGAACACATGGAACCTAGCTAACTATTTCAAGAACACATGGAACCTAGCTAACTATTTCAAGAACACATGGAACCTAGCTAACTATTTCAAGAACACATGGAACCTAGCAAACTATTTCAAGAACACATGGAACCTAGCAAACTATTTCAAGAACACATGGAACCTAGCTAACTATTTCAAGAACACATGGAACCTAGCTAACTATTTCAAGAACACATGGAACCTAGCTAACTATTTCAAGAACGCATGAACCTAGCTAATTATTTCAAGAACACATGGAACCTAGCTAACTATTTCAAGAACACATGGAACCTAGCTAACTATTTCAAGAACACATGGAACTTAGCTAACTATTTCGAAAACACATGGAACCTAGCTAACTATTTCAAGAACACATGGAACCTAGCAAACTATTTCAAGAACACATGGAACCTAGCTAACTATTTCAAGAACACATGGAACCTAGCTAACTATTTCAAGAACACATGAACCTAGCTAATTATTTCAAGAACACATGGAACCTAGCTAACTATTTCAAGAACACATGGAACTTAGCTAACTATTTCAAAAACACATGGAACCTAGCTAACTATTTCAAGAACACATGAACCTAGAAAACTATTTCAAGAACACATGGAACCTAGCAAACTATTTCAAGAACACATGGAACCTAGCTAACTATTTCAAGAACACATGGAACTTATCTAACTATTTCAAAAACACATGGAACTTAGCTAACTATTTCAAGAACACATGGAACCTACCTAACTATTTCAAGAACACATGGAACCTAGCTAACTATTTCAAGAACACATGGAACCTAGCTAACTATTTCAAGAACACATGGAACCTAGCTAACTATTTCAAGAACACGTGAACCTAGCTAATTATTTCAAGAACACATGGAACCTAGCTAACTATTTCAAGAACACATGGAACCTAGCTAACTATTTCAAGAACACATGGAACCTACCAAACTATTTCAAAAACACATGGAACCTAGCAAACTATTTCAAGAACACATCGAACCTAGCTAACTATTTCAAGAACACATGGAACCTAGCTAACTATTTCAAGAACACATGGAACCTAGCTAACTATTTCAATATTTCAAGAACACATGGAACCTAGCTAACTATTTCAAGAACACATGGAACCTAGCTAACTATTTCAAGAACACATGGAACCTAGCTAACTATTTCAAGAACACATGGAACCTAGCTAACTATTTCAATATTTCAAGAACACATGGAACCTAGCTAACTATTTCAAGAACACATGGAACCTAGGTAACTATTTCAAGAACACATGGAACCTAGCAAACTATTTCAAGAACACATGGAACCTAGCTAACTATTTCAAGAACACATGGAACCTAGCTAACTATTTCAAGAACACATGGAACCTAGCTAACTATTTCAAGAACACATGGAACCTAGCTAACTATTTCAAGAACACATGGAACCTAGCTAACTATTTCAAGAACACATGGAACCTAGCTAACTATTTCAAGAACACATGGAACCTAGCTAACTATTTCAAGAACATATGGAACCTAGCTAACTATTTCAAGAACACATGGAACCTAGGTAACTATTTCAAGAACACATGGAACCTAGCTAACTATTTCAAGAACACATGGAACTTAGCTAACTATTTCGAAAACACATGGAACCTAGCTAACTATTTCAAGAACACATGGAACCTAGCAAACTATTTCAAGAACACATGGAACCTAGCTAACTATTTCAAGAACACATGGAACCTAGCTAACTATTTCAAGAACACATGAACCTAGCTAATTATTTCAAGAACACATGGAACCTAGCTAACTATTTCAAGAACACATGGAACCTAGCTAACTATTTCAAGAACACATGAACCTAGCTAATTATTTCAAGAACACATGGAACCTAGCTAACTATTTCAAGAACACATGGAACCTAGCTAACTATTTCAATATTTCAAGAACACATGGAACCTAGCTAACTATTTCAAGAACACATGGAACCTAGCTAACTATTTCAAGAAAACATGGAACCTAGCTAACTATTTCAATATTTCAAGAACACATGGAACCTAGCTAACTATTTCAAGAACACATGGAACCTAGCTAACTATTTCAAGAACACATGGAACCTAGCTAACTATTTCAAGAACACATGGAACCTAGCTAACTATTTCAAGAACACATGGAACCTAGCTAACTATTTCAAGAACACATGGAACCTAGCTAACTATTTCAAGAACACATGGAACTTAGCTAACTATTTCAAGAACACATGGAACCTACCTAACTATTTCAAGAACACATGGAACCTAGATAACTATTTCAAGAACACATGGAACCTAGCTAACTATTTCAAGAACACATGGAACCTAGCTAACTATTTCAAGAACACATGGAACCTAGCTAACTATTTCAAGAACATATGGAACCTAGCTAACTCTTTCAAGAACACATGGAACCTAGCTAACTATTTCAAGAACACATGGAACCTAGCTAACTATTTCAAGAACATATGGAACCTAGCTAACTATTTCAAGAACACATGGAACCCAGCTAACTATTTCAAGAACACATGGAACCTAGCAAACAATTTCAAGAACACATGGAACCTAGCTAACTATTTCAAGAACACATGGAACCTAGCTAACTATTTCAAGAACGCATGAACCTAGCTAATTATTTCAAGAACACATGGAACCTAGCTAACTATTTCAAGAACACATGGAACCTAGCTAACTATTTCAAGAACACATGGAACTTAGCTAACTATTTCGAAAACACATGGAACCTAGCTAACTATTTCAAGAACACATGGAACCTAGCAAACTATTTCAAGAACACATGGAACCTAGCTAACTATTTCAAGAACACATGGAACCTAGCTAACTATTTCAAGAACACATGAACCTAGCTAATTATTTCAAGAACACATGGAACCTAGCTAACTATTTCAAGAACACATGGAACTTAGCTAACTATTTCAAAAACACATGGAACCTAGCTAACTATTTCAAGAACACATGAACCTAGCAAACTATTTCAAGAACACATGGAACCTAGCAAACTATTTCAAGAACACATGGAACCTAGCTAACTATTTCAAGAACACATGGAACCTAGCTAACTATTTCAAGAACACATGGAACCTAGCTAACTATTTCAAGAACACATGGAACCTAGCTAACTATTTCAAGAACACATGGAACCTAGCTAACTATTTCAAGAACACATGGAACTTATCTAACTATTTCAAAAACACATGGAACTTAGCTAACTATTTCAAGAACACATGGAACCTACCTAACTATTTCAAGAACACATGGAACCTAGCTAACTATTTCAAGAACACATGGAACCTAGATAACTATTTCAAGAACACATGAAACCTAGCTAACTATTTCAAGAACACATGGAACCTAGCTAACTATTTCAAGAACACATGGAACCTAGCTAACTATTTCAAGAACACATGAACCTAGCTAATTATTTCAAGAACACATGGAACCTAGCTAACTATTTCAAGAACACATGGAACCTAGCTAACTATTTCAAGAACACATGGAACCTACCAAACTATTTCAAAAACACATGGAACCTAGCAAACTATTTCAAGAACACATGGAACCTAGCTAACTATTTCAAGAACACATGGAACTTAGCTAACTATTTCAAGAACACATGGAACCTACCTAACTATTTCAAGAACACATGGAACCTACCTAACTATTTCAAGAACACATGGAACCTAGCTAACTATTTCAAGAACACATGGAACCTAGCTAACTATTTCAAGAACACATGGAACCTAGCAAACTATTTCAAGAACACATGGAACCTAGCTAACTATTTGAAGAACATATGGAACCTAGCTAACTATTTCAAGAACACATGGAACCTAGCTAACTATTTCAAGAACACATGGAACCTAGCTAACTATTTCAAGAACACATGGAACCTAGCAAACTATTTCAAGAACACATGGAACCTAGCTAACTATTTCAAGAACACATGGAACCTAGCTAACTATTTCAAGAACACATGGAACCTAGCTAACTATTTCAAGAACACATGGAACCTAGCTAATTATTTCAATATTTCAAGAACACATGGAACCTAGCTAACTATTTCAAGAACACATGGAACCTAGCTAACTATTTCAAGAACACATGGAACCTAGCTAACTATTTCAAGAACACATGGAACCTAGGTAACTATTTCAAGAACACATGGAACCTAGCAAACTATTTCAAGAACACATGGAACCTAGCTAACTATTTCAAGAACACATGGAACCTAGCTAACTATTTCAAGAACACATGGAACCTAGCTAACTATTTCAAGAACACATGGAACCTAGCTAACTATTTCAAGAACACATGGAACCTAGCAAACTATTTCAAGAACACATGGAACCTAGCAAACTATTTCAAGAACACATGGAACCTAGCTAACTATTTCAAGAACACATGGAACCTAGCTAACTATTTCAAGAACACATGGAACCTAGCTAACTATTTCAAGAACGCATGAACCTAGCTAATTATTTCAAGAACACATGGAACCTAGCTAACTATTTCAAGAACACATGGAACCTAGCTAACTATTTCAAGAACACATGGAACTTAGCTAACTATTTCGAAAACACATGGAACCTAGCTAACTATTTCAAGAACACATGGAACCTAGCAAACTATTTCAAGAACACATGGAACCTAGCTAACTATTTCAAGAACACATGGAACCTAGCTAACTATTTCAAGAACACATGAACCTAGCTAATTATTTCAAGAACACATGGAACCTAGCTAACTATTTCAAGAACACATGGAACTTAGCTAACTATTTCAAAAACACATGGAACCTAGCTAACTATTTCAAGAACACATGAACCTAGAAAACTATTTCAAGAACACATGGAACCTAGCAAACTATTTCAAGAACACATGGAACCTAGCTAACTATTTCAAGAACACATGGAACTTATCTAACTATTTCAAAAACACATGGAACTTAGCTAACTATTTCAAGAACACATGGAACCTACCTAACTATTTCAAGAACACATGGAACCTAGCTAACTATTTCAAGAACACATGGAACCTAGCTAACTATTTCAAGAACACATGGAACCTAGCTAACTATTTCAAGAACACGTGAACCTAGCTAATTATTTCAAGAACACATGGAACCTAGCTAACTATTTCAAGAACACATGGAACCTAGCTAACTATTTCAAGAACACATGGAACCTACCAAACTATTTCAAAAACACATGGAACCTAGCAAACTATTTCAAGAACACATCGAACCTAGCTAACTATTTCAAGAACACATGGAACCTAGCTAACTATTTCAAGAACACATGGAACCTAGCTAACTATTTCAATATTTCAAGAACACATGGAACCTAGCTAACTATTTCAAGAACACATGGAACCTAGCTAACTATTTCAAGAACACATGGAACCTAGCTAACTATTTCAAGAACACATGGAACCTAGCTAACTATTTCAATATTTCAAGAACACATGGAACCTAGCTAACTATTTCAAGAACACATGGAACCTAGGTAACTATTTCAAGAACACATGGAACCTAGCAAACTATTTCAAGAACACATGGAACCTAGCTAACTATTTCAAGAACACATGGAACCTAGCTAACTATTTCAAGAACACATGGAACCTAGCTAACTATTTCAAGAACACATGGAACCTAGCTAACTATTTCAAGAACACATGGAACCTAGCTAACTATTTCAAGAACACATGGAACCTAGCTAACTATTTCAAGAACACATGGAACCTAGCTAACTATTTCAAGAACATATGGAACCTAGCTAACTATTTCAAGAACACATGGAACCTAGGTAACTATTTCAAGAACACATGGAACCTAGCAAACTATTTCAAGAACACATGGAACCTAGCTAACTATTTCAAGAACATATGGAACCTAGCTAACTATTTCAAGAACACATGGAACCTAGCTAACTATTTCAAGAACACATGGAACCTAGCTAACTATTTCAAGAACACATGGAACCTAGCTAACTATTTCAAGAACACATGGAACCTAGCAAACTATTTCAAGAACACATGGAACCTAGCTAACTATTTCAAGAACATATGGAACCTAGCTAACTATTTCAAGAACACATGGAACCTAGCTAACTATTTCAAGAACACATGGAACCTAGCTAACTATTTCCAGAACATATGGAACCTAGCTAACTATTTCAAGAACACATGGAACCTAGCTAACTATTTCAAGAACACATGTAACCTAGCTAACTATTTCAAGAACACATGGAACCTAGCAAACTATTTCAAGAACACATGGAACCTAGCTAACTATTTCAAGAACACATGGAACCTAGCTAACTATTTCAAGAACATATGGAACCAAGCTAACTCTTTCAAGAACACATGGAACCTAGCTAACTATTTCAAGAACACATGGAACCTAGCTAACTATTTCAAGAACATATGGAACCTAGCTAACTATTTCAAGAACACATGGAACCCAGCTAACTATTTCAAGAACACAAGGAACCTAGCAAACAATTTCAAGAACACATGGAACCTAGCTAACTATTTCAAGAACACATGGAACCTAGCTAACTATTTCAAGAACGCATGAACCTAGCTAATTATTTCAAGAACACATGGAACCTAGCTAACTATTTCAAGAACACATGGAACCTAGCTAACTATTTCAAGAACACATGGAACTTAGCTAACTATTTCGAAAACACATGGAACCTAGCTAACTATTTCAAGAACACATGGAACCTAGCAAACTATTTCAAGAACACATGGAACCTAGCTAACTATTTCAAGAACACATGGAACCTAGCTAACTATTTCAAGAACACATGAACCTAGCTAATTATTTCAAGAACACATGGAACCTAGCTAACTATTTCAAGAACACATGGAACTTAGCTAACTATTTCAAAAACACATGGAACCTAGCTAACTATTTCAAGAACACATGAACCTAGCAAACTATTTCAAGAACACATGGAACCTAGCAAACTATTTCAAGAACACATGGAACCTAGCTAACTATTTCAAGAACACATGGAACCTAGCTAACTATTTCAAGAACACATGGAACCTAGCTAACTATTTCAAGAACACATGGAACCTAGCTAACTATTTCAAGAACACATGGAACCTAGCTAACTATTTCAAGAACACATGGAACATATCTAACTATTTCAAAAACACATGGAACTTAGCTAACTATTTCAAGAACACATGGAACCTAGCTAACTATTTCAAGAACACATGGAACCTAGCTAACTATTTCAAGAACACATGGAACCTAGCTAACTATTTCAAGAACACATGGAACCTAGCTAACTATTTCAAGAACACATGGAACCTAGCTAACTATTTCAAGAACACATGAACCTAGCTAATTATTTCAAGAACACATGGAACCTAGCTAACTATTTCAAGAACACATGGAACCTAGCTAACTATTTCAAGAACACATGGAACCTACCAAACTATTTCAAAAACACATGGAACCTAGCAAACTATTTCAAGAACACATGGAACCTAGCTAACTATTTCAAGAACACATGGAACTTAGCTAACTATTTCAAGAACACATGGAACCTACCTAACTATTTCAAGAACACATGGAACCTACCTAACTATTTCAAGAACACATGGAACCTAGCTAACTATTTCAAGAACACATGGAACCTAGCTAACTATTTCAAGAACACATGGAACCTAGCAAACTATTTCAAGAACACATGGAACCTAGCTAACTATTTCAAGAACATATGGAACCTAGCTAACTATTTCAAGAACACATGGAACCTAGCTAACTATTTCAAGAACACATGGAACCTAGCTAACTATTTCAAGAACACATGGAACCTAGCAAACTATTTCAAGAACACATGGAACCTAGCTAACTATTTCAAGAACACATGGAACCTAGCTAACTATTTCAAGAACACATGGAACCTAGCTAACTATTTCAAGAACACATGGAACCTAGCTAACTCTTTCAATATTTCAAGAACACATGGAACCTAGCTAACTATTTCAAGAACACATGGAACCTAGCTAACTATTTCAAGAACACATGGAACCTAGCTAACTATTTCAAGAACACATGGAACCTAGGTAACTATTTCAAGAACACATGGAACCTAGCAAACTATTTCAAGAACACATGGAACCTAGCTAACTATTTAAAGAACAAATGGAACCTAGCTAACTATTTCAAGAACACATGGAACCTAGCTAACTATTTCAAGAACACATGGAACCTAGCTAACTATTTCAAGAACACATGGAACCTAGCTAACTATTTCAAGAACACATGGAACCTAGCTAACTATTTCAATATTTCAAGAACACATGGAACCTAGCTAACTATTTCAAGAACACATGGAACCTAGCTAACTATTTCAAGAACACATGGAACCTAGCTAACTATTTCAAGAACATATGGAACCTAGCTAACTCTTTCAAGAACACATGGAACCTAGCTAACTATTTCAAGAACACATGGAACCTAGCTAACTATTTCAAGAACATATGGAACCTAGCTAACTATTTCAAGAACACATGGAACCCAGCTAACTATTTCAAGAACACATGGAACCTAGCAAACAATTTCAAGAACACATGGAACCTAGCTAACTATTTCAAGAACACATGGAACCTAGCTAACTATTTCAAGAACGCATGAACCTAGCTAATTATTTCAAGAACACATGGAACCTAGCTAACTATTTCAAGAACACATGGAACCTAGCTAACTATTTCAAGAACACATGGAACTTAGCTAACTATTTCGAAAACACATGGAACCTAGCTAACTATTTCAAGAACACATGGAACCTAGCAAACTATTTCAAGAACATATGGAACCTAGCTAACTATTTCAAGAACACATGGAACCCAGCTAACTATTTCAAGAACACATGGAACCTAGCAAACTATTTCAAGAACACATGGAACCTACCTAACTATTTCAAGAACACATGGAACCTAGCTAACTATTTCAAGAACACATGGAACCTAGATAACTATTTCAAGAACACATGGAACCTAGCTAACTATTTCAAGAACACATGGAACCTAGCTAACTATTTCAAGAACACATGGAACCTAGCTAACTATTTCAAGAACACATGAACCTAGCTAATTATTTCAAGAACACATGGAACCTAGCTAACTATTTCAAGAACACATGGAACCTAGCTAACTATTTCAAGAACACATGGAACCTACCAAACTATTTCAAAAACACATGGAACCTAGCAAACTATTTCAAGAACACATGGAACCTAGCTAACTATTTCAAGAACACATGGAACTTAGCTAACTATTTCAAGAACACATGGAACCTACCTAACTATTTCAAGAACACATGGAACCTAGCTAACTATTTCAAGAACACATGGAACCTAGCTAACTATTTCAAGAACACATGGAACCTAGCAAACTATTTCAAGAACACATGGAACCTAGCTAACTATTTCAAGAACATATGGAACCTAGCTAACTATTTCAAGAACACATGGAACCTAGCTAACTATTTCAAGAACACATGGAACCTAGCTAACTATTTCAAGAACACATGGAACCTAGCAAACTATTTCAAGAACACATGGAACCTAGCTAACTATTTCAAGAACACATGGAACCTAGCTAACTATTTCAAGAACACATGGAACCTAGCTAACTATTTCAAGAACACATGGAACCTAGCTAACTATTTCAATATTTCAAGAACACATGGAACCTAGCTAACTATTTCAAGAACACATGGAACCTAGCTAACTATTTCAAGAACACATGGAACCTAGCTAACTATTTCAAGAACACATGGAACCTAGGTAACTATTTCAAGAACACATGGAACCTAGCAAACTATTTCAAGAACACATGGAACCTAGCTAACTATTTCAAGAACACATGGAACCTAGCTAACTATTTCAAGAACACATGGAACCTAGCTAACTATTTCAAGAACACATGGAACCTAGCTAACTATTTCAAGAACACATGGAACCTAGCAAACTATTTCAAGAACACATGGAACCTAGCAAACTATTTCAAGAACACATGGAACCTAGCTAACTATTTCAAGAACACATGGAACCTAGCTAACTATTTCAAGAACACATGGAACCTAGCTAACTATTTCAAGAACGCATGAACCTAGCTAATTATTTCAAGAACACATGGAACCTAGCTAACTATTTCAAGAACACATGGAACCTAGCTAACTATTTCAAGAACACATGGAACTTAGCTAACTATTTCGAAAACACATGGAACCTAGCTAACTATTTCAAGAACACATGGAACCTAGCAAACTATTTCAAGAACACATGGAACCTAGCTAACTATTTCAAGAACACATGGAACCTAGCTAACTATTTCAAGAACACATGAACCTAGCTAATTATTTCAAGAACACATGGAACCTAGCTAACTATTTCAAGAACACATGGAACTTAGCTAACTATTTCAAAAACACATGGAACCTAGCTAACTATTTCAAGAACACATGAACCTAGAAAACTATTTCAAGAACACATGGAACCTAGCAAACTATTTCAAGAACACATGGAACCTAGCTAACTATTTCAAGAACACATGGAACTTATCTAACTATTTCAAAAACACATGGAACTTAGCTAACTATTTCAAGAACACATGGAACCTACCTAACTATTTCAAGAACACATGGAACCTAGCTAACTATTTCAAGAACACATGGAACCTAGCTAACTATTTCAAGAACACATGGAACCTAGCTAACTATTTCAAGAACACGTGAACCTAGCTAATTATTTCAAGAACACATGGAACCTAGCTAACTATTTCAAGAACACATGGAACCTAGCTAACTATTTCAAGAACACATGGAACCTACCAAACTATTTCAAAAACACATGGAACCTAGCAAACTATTTCAAGAACACATCGAACCTAGCTAACTATTTCAAGAACACATGGAACCTAGCTAACTATTTCAAGAACACATGGAACCTAGCTAACTATTTCAATATTTCAAGAACACATGGAACCTAGCTAACTATTTCAAGAACACATGGAACCTAGCTAACTATTTCAAGAACACATGGAACCTAGCTAACTATTTCAAGAACACATGGAACCTAGCTAACTATTTCAATATTTCAAGAACACATGGAACCTAGCTAACTATTTCAAGAACACATGGAACCTAGGTAACTATTTCAAGAACACATGGAACCTAGCAAACTATTTCAAGAACACATGGAACCTAGCTAACTATTTCAAGAACACATGGAACCTAGCTAACTATTTCAAGAACACATGGAACCTAGCTAACTATTTCAAGAACACATGGAACCTAGCTAACTATTTCAAGAACACATGGAACCTAGCTAACTATTTCAAGAACACATGGAACCTAGCTAACTATTTCAAGAACACATGGAACCTAGCTAACTATTTCAAGAACATATGGAACCTAGCTAACTATTTCAAGAACACATGGAACCTAGGTAACTATTTCAAGAACACATGGAACCTAGCAAATTATTTCAAGAACACATGGAACCTAGCTAACTATTTCAAGAACATATGGAACCTAGCTAACTATTTCAAGAACACATGGAACCTAGCTAACTATTTCAAGAACACATGGAACCTAGCTAACTATTTCAAGAACACATGGAACCTAGCTAACTATTTCAAGAACACATGGAACCTAGCAAACTATTTCAAGAACACATGGAACCTAGCTAACTATTTCAAGAACATATGGAACCTAGCTAACTATTTCAAGAACACATGGAACCTAGCTAACTATTTCAAGAACACATGGAACCTAGCTAACTATTTCCAGAACATATGGAACCTAGCTAACTATTTCAAGAACACATGGAACCTAGCTAACTATTTCAAGAACACATGTAACCTAGCTAACTATTTCAAGAACACATGGAACCTAGCAAACTATTTCAAGAACACATGGAACCTAGCTAACTATTTCAAGAACACATGGAACCTAGCTAACTATTTCAAGAACATATGGAACCTAGCTAACTCTTTCAAGAACACATGGAACCTAGCTAACTATTTCAAGAACACATGGAACCTAGCTAACTATTTCAAGAATATATGGAACCTAGCTAACTATTTCAAGAACACATGGAACCCAGCTAACTATTTCAAGAACACAAGGAACCTAGCAAACAATTTCAAGAACACATGGAACCTAGCTAACTATTTCAAGAACACATGGAACCTAGCTAACTATTTCAAGAACGCATGAACCTAGCTAATTATTTCAAGAACACATGGAACCTAGCTAACTATTTCAAGAACACATGGAACCTAGCTAACTATTTCAAGAACACATGGAACTTAGCTAACTATTTCGAAAACACATGGAACCTAGCTAACTATTTCAAGAACACATGGAACCTAGCAAACTATTTCAAGAACACATGGAACCTAGCTAACTATTTCAAGAACACATGGAACCTAGCTAACTATTTCAAGAACACATGAACCTAGCTAATTATTTCAAGAACACATGGAACCTAGCTAACTATTTCAAGAACACATGGAACTTAGCTAACTATTTCAAAAACACATGGAACCTAGCTAACTATTTCAAGAACACATGAACCTAGCAAACTATTTCAAGAACACATGGAACCTAGCAAACTATTTCAAGAACACATGGAACCTAGCTAACTATTTCAAGAACACATGGAACCTAGCTAACTATTTCAAGAACACATGGAACCTAGCTAACTATTTCAAGAACACATGGAACCTAGCTAACTATTTCAAGAACACATGGAACCTAGCTAACTATTTCAAGAACACATGGAACATATCTAACTATTTCAAAAACACATGGAACTTAGCTAACTATTTCAAGAACACATGGAACCTAGCTAACTATTTCAAGAACACATGGAACCTAGCTAACTATTTCAAGAACACATGGAACCTAGCTAACTATTTCAAGAACACATGGAACCTAGCTAACTATTTCAAGAACACATGGAACCTAGCTAACTATTTCAAGAACACATGAACCTAGCTAATTATTTCAAGAACACATGGAACCTAGCTAACTATTTCAAGAACACATGGAACCTAGCTAACTATTTCAAGAACACATGGAACCTACCAAACTATTTCAAAAACACATGGAACCTAGCAAACTATTTCAAGAACACATGGAACCTAGCTAACTATTTCAAGAACACATGGAACTTAGCTAACTATTTCAAGAACACATGGAACCTACCTAACTATTTCAAGAACACATGGAACCTACCTAACTATTTCAAGAACACATGGAACCTAGCTAACTATTTCAAGAACACATGGAACCTAGCTAACTATTTCAAGAACACATGGAACCTAGCAAACTATTTCAAGAACACATGGAACCTAGCTAACTATTTCAAGAACATATGGAACCTAGCTAACTATTTCAAGAACACATGGAACCTAGCTAACTATTTCAAGAACACATGGAACCTAGCTAACTATTTCAAGAACACATGGAACCTAGCAAACTATTTCAAGAACACATGGAACCTAGCTAACTATTTCAAGAACACATGGAACCTAGCTAACTATTTCAAGAACACATGGAACCTAGCTAACTATTTCAAGAACACATGGAACCTAGCTAACTCTTTCAATATTTCAAGAACACATGGAACCTAGCTAACTATTTCAAGAACACATGGAACCTAGCTAACTATTTCAAGAACACATGGAACCTAGCTAACTATTTCAAGAACACATGGAACCTAGGTAACTATTTCAAGAACACATGGAACCTAGCAAACTATTTCAAGAACACATGGAACCTAGCTAACTATTTAAAGAACAAATGGAACCTAGCTAACTATTTCAAGAACACATGGAACCTAGCTAACTATTTCAAGAACACATGGAACCTAGCTAACTATTTCAAGAACACATGGAACCTAGCTAACTATTTCAAGAACACATGGAACCTAGCTAACTATTTCAATATTTCAAGAACACATGGAACCTAGCTAACTATTTCAAGAACACATGGAACCTAGCAAACTATTTCAAGAACACATGGAACCTAGCTAACTATTTCAAGAACACATGGAACCTAGCTAACTATTTCAAGAACACATGGAACCTAGCTAACTATTTCAAGAACACATGGAACCTAGCTAACTATTTCAAGAACACATGGAACCTAGCTAACTATTTCAAGAACACATGGAACCTAGCTAACTATTTCAAGAACACATGGAACCTAGCTAACTATTTCAAGAACACATGGAACCTAGCTAACTATTTCAAGAACACGTGAACCTAGCTAATTATTTCAAGAACACATGGAACCTAGCTAACTATTTCAAGAACACATGGAACCTAGCTAACTATTTCAAGAACACATGGAACCTACCAAACTATTTCAAAAACACATGGAACCTAGCAAACTATTTCAAGAACACATGGAACTTAGCAAACTATTTCAAGAACACATGGAACCTAGCTAACTATTTCAAGAACATATGGAACCTAGCTAACTATTTCAAGAACACATGGAACCTAGCTAACTATTTCAAGAACACATGGAACCTAGCAAACTATTTCAAGAACACATGGAACCTAGCTAACTATTTCAAGAACACATGGAACCTAGCTAACTATTTCAAGAACACATGGAACCTAGCTAACTATTTCAAGAACACATGGAACCTAGCTAACTATTTCAAGAACACATGGAACCTAGCTAACTATTTCAAGAACACATGGAACCTAGCTAACTATTTCAAGAACACATGGAACCTAGCTAACTATTTCAAGAACACATGGAACCTAGCTAACTATTTCAAGAACACATGGAACCTAGCAAACAATTTCAAGAACACATGGAACCTAGCTAACTATTTCAAGAACATATGGAACCTAGCTAACTATTTCAAGAACACATGGAACCTAGCTAACTATTTCAAGAACACATGGAACCTAGCTAACTATTTCAAGAACACATGGAACCTAGCTAACTATTTCAAGAACACATGGAACCTAGCAAACTATTTCAAGAACACATGGAACCTAGCTAACTATTTCAAGAACATATGGAACCTAGCTAACTATTTCAAGAACACATGGAACCTAGCTAACTATTTCAAGAACACATGGAACCTAGCTAACTATTTCCAGAACATATGGAACCTAGCTAACTATTTCAAGAACACATGGAACCTAGCTAACTATTTCAAGAACACATGTAACCTAGCTAACTATTTCAAGAACACATGGAACCTAGCAAACTATTTCAAGAACACATGGAACCTAGCTAACTATTTCAAGAACACATGGAACCTAGCTAACTATTTCAAGAACACATGGAACCTAGCTAACTCTTTCAAGAACACATGGAACCTAGCTAACTCTTTCAAGAACACATGGAACCTAGCTAACTATTTCAAGAACACATGGAACCTAGCTAACTATTTCAAGAACACATGGAACCTAGCTAACTATTTCAAGAACACATGGAACCTAGCTAACTATTTCAAGAACATATGGAACCTAGCAAACTATTTCAAGAACACATGGAACCTAGCTAACTATTTCAAGAACACATGGAACCTAGCTAACTATTTCAAGAACGCATGAACCTAGCTAATTATTTCAAGAACACATGGAACCTAGCTAACTATTTCAAGAACACATGGAACCTAGCTAACTATTTCAAGAACACATGGAACTTAGCTAATTATTTCGAAAACACATGGAACCTAGCTAACTATTTCAAGAACACATGGAACCTAGCTAACTATTTCAAGAACACATGGAACCTAGCTAACTATTTCAAGAACACATGGAACCTAGCTAACTATTTCAAGAACACATGGAACCTAGCAAACTATTTCAAGAACACATGGAACCTAGCTAACTATTTCAAGAACATATGGAACCTAGCTAACTATTTCAAGAACACATGGAACCTAGCTAACTATTTCAAGAACACATGGAACCTAGCTAACTATTTCCAGAACATATGGAACCTAGCTAACTATTTCAAGAACACATGGAACCTAGCTAACTATTTCAAGAACACATGTAACCTAGCTAACTATTTCAAGAACACATGGAACCTAGCAAACTATTTCAAGAACACATGGAACCTAGCTAACTATTTCAAGAACACATGGAACCTAGCTAACTATTTCAAGAACATATGGAACCTAGCTAACTCTTTCAAGAACACATGGAACCTAGCTAACTATTTCAAGAACACATGGAACCTAGCTAACTATTTCAAGAACATATGGAACCTAGCTAACTATTTCAAGAACACATGGAACCCAGCTAACTATTTCAAGAACACAAGGAACCTAGCAAACAATTTCAAGAACACATGGAACCTAGCTAACTATTTCAAGAACACATGGAACCTAGCTAACTATTTCAAGAACGCATGAACCTAGCTAATTATTTCAAGAACACATGGAACCTAGCTAACTATTTCAAGAACACATGGAACCTAGCTAACTATTTCAAGAACACATGGAACTTAGCTAACTATTTCGAAAACACATGGAACCTAGCTAACTATTTCAAGAACACATGGAACCTAGCAAACTATTTCAAGAACACATGGAACCTAGCTAACTATTTCAAGAACACATGAACCTAGCTAATTATTTCAAGAACACATGGAACCTAGCTAACTATTTCAAGAACACATGGAACTTAGCTAACTATTTCAAAAACACATGGAACCTAGCTAACTATTTCAAGAACACATGAACCTAGCAAACTATTTCAAGAACACATGGAACCTAGCAAACTATTTCAAGAACACATGGAACCTAGCTAACTATTTCAAGAACACATGGAACCTAGCTAACTATTTCAAGAACACATGGAACCTAGCTAACTATTTCAAGAACACATGGAACCTAGCTAACTATTTCAAGAACACATGGAACCTAGCTAACTATTTCAAGAACACATGGAACATATCTAACTATTTCAAAAACACATGGAACTTAGCTAACTATTTCAAGAACACATGGAACCTAGCTAACTATTTCAAGAACACATGGAACCTAGCTAACTATTTCAAGAACACATGGAACCTAGCTAACTATTTCAAGAACACATGGAACCTAGCTAACTATTTCAAGAACACATGGAACCTAGCTAACTATTTCAAGAACACATGAACCTAGCTAATTATTTCAAGAACACATGGAACCTAGCTAACTATTTCAAGAACACATGGAACCTAGCTAACTATTTCAAGAACACATGGAACCTACCAAACTATTTCAAAAACACATGGAACCTAGCAAACTATTTCAAGAACACATGGAACCTAGCTAACTATTTCAAGAACACATGGAACTTAGCTAACTATTTCAAGAACACATGGAACCTACCTAACTATTTCAAGAACACATGGAACCTACCTAACTATTTCAAGAACACATGGAACCTAGCTAACTATTTCAAGAACACATGGAACCTAGCAAACTATTTCAAGAACACATGGAACCTAGCTAACTATTTCAAGAACACATGGAACCTAGCTAACTATTTCAAGAACACATGGAACCTAGCTAACTATTTCAAGAACGCATGAACCTAGCTAATTATTTCAAGAACACATGGAACCTAGCTAACTATTTCAAGAACACATGGAACCTAGCTAACTATTTCAAGAACACATGGAACTTAGCTAACTATTTCGAAAACACATGGAACCTAGCTAACTATTTCAAGAACACATGGAACCTAGCAAACTATTTCAAGAACACATGGAACCTAGCTAACTATTTCAAGAACACATGGAACCTAGCTAACTATTTCAAGAACACATGAACCTAGCTAATTATTTCAAGAACACATGGAACCTAGCTAACTATTTCAAGAACACATGGAACTTAGCTAACTATTTCAAAAACACATGGAACCTAGCTAACTATTTCAAGAACACATGAACCTAGAAAACTATTTCAAGAACACATGGAACCTAGCAAACTATTTCAAGAACACATGGAACCTAGCTAACTATTTCAAGAACACATGGAACTTATCTAACTATTTCAAAAACACATGGAACTTAGCTAACTATTTCAAGAACACATGGAACCTACCTAACTATTTCAAGAACACATGGAACCTAGCTAACTATTTCAAGAACACATGGAACCTAGCTAACTATTTCAAGAACACATGGAACCTAGCTAACTATTTCAAGAACACGTGAACCTAGCTAATTATTTCAAGAACACATGGAACCTAGCTAACTATTTCAAGAACACATGGAACCTAGCTAACTATTTCAAGAACACATGGAACCTACCAAACTATTTCAAAAACACATGGAACCTAGCAAACTATTTCAAGAACACATCGAACCTAGCTAACTATTTCAAGAACACATGGAACCTAGCTAACTATTTCAAGAACACATGGAACCTAGCTAACTATTTCAATATTTCAAGAACACATGGAACCTAGCTAACTATTTCAAGAACACATGGAACCTAGCTAACTATTTCAAGAACACATGGAACCTAGCTAACTATTTCAAGAACACATGGAACCTAGCTAACTATTTCAATATTTCAAGAACACATGGAACCTAGCTAACTATTTCAAGAACACATGGAACCTAGGTAACTATTTCAAGAACACATGGAACCTAGCAAACTATTTCAAGAACACATGGAACCTAGCTAACTATTTCAAGAACACATGGAACCTAGCTAACTATTTCAAGAACACATGGAACCTAGCTAACTATTTCAAGAACACATGGAACCTAGCTAACTATTTCAAGAACACATGGAACCTAGCTAACTATTTCAAGAACACATGGAACCTAGCTAACTATTTCAAGAACACATGGAACCTAGCTAACTATTTCAAGAACATATGGAACCTAGCTAACTATTTCAAGAACACATGGAACCTAGGTAACTATTTCAAGAACACATGGAACCTAGCAAATTATTTCAAGAACACATGGAACCTAGCTAACTATTTCAAGAACATATGGAACCTAGCTAACTATTTCAAGAACACATGGAACCTAGCTAACTATTTCAAGAACACATGGAACCTAGCTAACTATTTCAAGAACACATGGAACCTAGCTAACTATTTCAAGAACACATGGAACCTAGCAAACTATTTCAAGAACACATGGAACCTAGCTAACTATTTCAAGAACATATGGAACCTAGCTAACTATTTCAAGAACACATGGAACCTAGCTAACTATTTCAAGAACACATGGAACCTAGCTAACTATTTCCAGAACATATGGAACCTAGCTAACTATTTCAAGAACACATGGAACCTAGCTAACTATTTCAAGAACACATGTAACCTAGCTAACTATTTCAAGAACACATGGAACCTAGCAAACTATTTCAAGAACACATGGAACCTAGCTAACTATTTCAAGAACACATGGAACCTAGCTAACTATTTCAAGAACATATGGAACCTAGCTAACTCTTTCAAGAACACATGGAACCTAGCTAACTATTTCAAGAACACATGGAACCTAGCTAACTATTTCAAGAATATATGGAACCTAGCTAACTATTTCAAGAACACATGGAACCCAGCTAACTATTTCAAGAACACAAGGAACCTAGCAAACAATTTCAAGAACACATGGAACCTAGCTAACTATTTCAAGAACACATGGAACCTAGCTAACTATTTCAAGAACGCATGAACCTAGCTAATTATTTCAAGAACACATGGAACCTAGCTAACTATTTCAAGAACACATGGAACCTAGCTAACTATTTCAAGAACACATGGAACTTAGCTAACTATTTCGAAAACACATGGAACCTAGCTAACTATTTCAAGAACACATGGAACCTAGCAAACTATTTCAAGAACACATGGAACCTAGCTAACTATTTCAAGAACACATGGAACCTAGCTAACTATTTCAAGAACACATGAACCTAGCTAATTATTTCAAGAACACATGGAACCTAGCTAACTATTTCAAGAACACATGGAACTTAGCTAACTATTTCAAAAACACATGGAACCTAGCTAACTATTTCAAGAACACATGAACCTAGCAAACTATTTCAAGAACACATGGAACCTAGCAAACTATTTCAAGAACACATGGAACCTAGCTAACTATTTCAAGAACACATGGAACCTAGCTAACTATTTCAAGAACACATGGAACCTAGCTAACTATTTCAAGAACACATGGAACCTAGCTAACTATTTCAAGAACACATGGAACCTAGCTAACTATTTCAAGAACACATGGAACATATCTAACTATTTCAAAAACACATGGAACTTAGCTAACTATTTCAAGAACACATGGAACCTAGCTAACTATTTCAAGAACACATGGAACCTAGCTAACTATTTCAAGAACACATGGAACCTAGCTAACTATTTCAAGAACACATGGAACCTAGCTAACTATTTCAAGAACACATGGAACCTAGCTAACTATTTCAAGAACACATGAACCTAGCTAATTATTTCAAGAACACATGGAACCTAGCTAACTATTTCAAGAACACATGGAACCTAGCTAACTATTTCAAGAACACATGGAACCTACCAAACTATTTCAAAAACACATGGAACCTAGCAAACTATTTCAAGAACACATGGAACCTAGCTAACTATTTCAAGAACACATGGAACTTAGCTAACTATTTCAAGAACACATGGAACCTACCTAACTATTTCAAGAACACATGGAACCTACCTAACTATTTCAAGAACACATGGAACCTAGCTAACTATTTCAAGAACACATGGAACCTAGCTAACTATTTCAAGAACACATGGAACCTAGCAAACTATTTCAAGAACACATGGAACCTAGCTAACTATTTCAAGAACATATGGAACCTAGCTAACTATTTCAAGAACACATGGAACCTAGCTAACTATTTCAAGAACACATGGAACCTAGCTAACTATTTCAAGAACACATGGAACCTAGCAAACTATTTCAAGAACACATGGAACCTAGCTAACTATTTCAAGAACACATGGAACCTAGCTAACTATTTCAAGAACACATGGAACCTAGCTAACTATTTCAAGAACACATGGAACCTAGCTAACTCTTTCAATATTTCAAGAACACATGGAACCTAGCTAACTATTTCAAGAACACATGGAACCTAGCTAACTATTTCAAGAACACATGGAACCTAGCTAACTATTTCAAGAACACATGGAACCTAGGTAACTATTTCAAGAACACATGGAACCTAGCAAACTATTTCAAGAACACATGGAACCTAGCTAACTATTTAAAGAACAAATGGAACCTAGCTAACTATTTCAAGAACACATGGAACCTAGCTAACTATTTCAAGAACACATGGAACCTAGCTAACTATTTCAAGAACACATGGAACCTAGCTAACTATTTCAAGAACACATGGAACCTAGCTAACTATTTCAATATTTCAAGAACACATGGAACCTAGCTAACTATTTCAAGAACACATGGAACCTAGCAAACTATTTCAAGAACACATGGAACCTAGCTAACTATTTCAAGAACACATGGAACCTAGCTAACTATTTCAAGAACACATGGAACCTAGCTAACTATTTCAAGAACACATGGAACCTAGCTAACTATTTCAAGAACACATGGAACCTAGCTAACTATTTCAAGAACACATGGAACCTAGCTAACTATTTCAAGAACACATGGAACCTAGCTAACTATTTCAAGAACACATGGAACCTAGCTAACTATTTCAAGAACACGTGAACCTAGCTAATTATTTCAAGAACACATGGAACCTAGCTAACTATTTCAAGAACACATGGAACCTAGCTAACTATTTCAAGAACACATGGAACCTACCAAACTATTTCAAAAACACATGGAACCTAGCAAACTATTTCAAGAACACATGGAACTTAGCAAACTATTTCAAGAACACATGGAACCTAGCTAACTATTTCAAGAACATATGGAACCTAGCTAACTATTTCAAGAACACATGGAACCTAGCTAACTATTTCAAGAACACATGGAACCTAGCAAACTATTTCAAGAACACATGGAACCTAGCTAACTATTTCAAGAACACATGGAACCTAGCTAACTATTTCAAGAACACATGGAACCTAGCTAACTATTTCAAGAACACATGGAACCTAGCTAACTATTTCAAGAACACATGGAACCTAGCTAACTATTTCAAGAACACATGGAACCTAGCTAACTATTTCAAGAACACATGGAACCTAGCTAACTATTTCAAGAACACATGGAACCTAGCTAACTATTTCAAGAACACATGGAACCTAGCAAACAATTTCAAGAACACATGGAACCTAGCTAACTATTTCAAGAACATATGGAACCTAGCTAACTATTTCAAGAACACATGGAACCTAGCTAACTATTTCAAGAACACATGGAACCTAGCTAACTATTTCAAGAACACATGGAACCTAGCTAACTATTTCAAGAACACATGGAACCTAGCAAACTATTTCAAGAACACATGGAACCTAGCTAACTATTTCAAGAACATATGGAACCTAGCTAACTATTTCAAGAACACATGGAACCTAGCTAACTATTTCAAGAACACATGGAACCTAGCTAACTATTTCCAGAACATATGGAACCTAGCTAACTATTTCAAGAACACATGGAACCTAGCTAACTATTTCAAGAACACATGTAACCTAGCTAACTATTTCAAGAACACATGGAACCTAGCAAACTATTTCAAGAACACATGGAACCTAGCTAACTATTTCAAGAACACATGGAACCTAGCTAACTATTTCAAGAACACATGGAACCTAGCTAACTCTTTCAAGAACACATGGAACCTAGCTAACTCTTTCAAGAACACATGGAACCTAGCTAACTATTTCAAGAACACATGGAACCTAGCTAACTATTTCAAGAACACATGGAACCTAGCTAACTATTTCAAGAACACATGGAACCTAGCTAACTATTTCAAGAACATATGGAACCTAGCAAACTATTTCAAGAACACATGGAACCTAGCTAACTATTTCAAGAACACATGGAACCTAGCTAACTATTTCAAGAACGCATGAACCTAGCTAATTATTTCAAGAACACATGGAACCTAGCTAACTATTTCAAGAACACATGGAACCTAGCTAACTATTTCAAGAACACATGGAACTTAGCTAATTATTTCGAAAACACATGGAACCTAGCTAACTATTTCAAGAACACATGGAACCTAGCTAACTATTTCAAGAACACATGGAACCTAGCTAACTATTTCAAGAACACATGGAACCTAGCTAACTATTTCAAGAACACATGGAACCTAGCAAACTATTTCAAGAACACATGGAACCTAGCTAACTATTTCAAGAACATATGGAACCTAGCTAACTATTTCAAGAACACATGGAACCTAGCTAACTATTTCAAGAACACATGGAACCTAGCTAACTATTTCCAGAACATATGGAACCTAGCTAACTATTTCAAGAACACATGGAACCTAGCTAACTATTTCAAGAACACATGTAACCTAGCTAACTATTTCAAGAACACATGGAACCTAGCAAACTATTTCAAGAACACATGGAACCTAGCTAACTATTTCAAGAACACATGGAACCTAGCTAACTATTTCAAGAACATATGGAACCTAGCTAACTCTTTCAAGAACACATGGAACCTAGCTAACTATTTCAAGAACACATGGAACCTAGCTAACTATTTCAAGAACATATGGAACCTAGCTAACTATTTCAAGAACACATGGAACCCAGCTAACTATTTCAAGAACACAAGGAACCTAGCAAACAATTTCAAGAACACATGGAACCTAGCTAACTATTTCAAGAACACATGGAACCTAGCTAACTATTTCAAGAACGCATGAACCTAGCTAATTATTTCAAGAACACATGGAACCTAGCTAACTATTTCAAGAACACATGGAACCTAGCTAACTATTTCAAGAACACATGGAACTTAGCTAACTATTTCGAAAACACATGGAACCTAGCTAACTATTTCAAGAACACATGGAACCTAGCAAACTATTTCAAGAACACATGGAACCTAGCTAACTATTTCAAGAACACATGAACCTAGCTAATTATTTCAAGAACACATGGAACCTAGCTAACTATTTCAAGAACACATGGAACTTAGCTAACTATTTCAAAAACACATGGAACCTAGCTAACTATTTCAAGAACACATGAACCTAGCAAACTATTTCAAGAACACATGGAACCTAGCAAACTATTTCAAGAACACATGGAACCTAGCTAACTATTTCAAGAACACATGGAACCTAGCTAACTATTTCAAGAACACATGGAACCTAGCTAACTATTTCAAGAACACATGGAACCTAGCTAACTATTTCAAGAACACATGGAACCTAGCTAACTATTTCAAGAACACATGGAACATATCTAACTATTTCAAAAACACATGGAACTTAGCTAACTATTTCAAGAACACATGGAACCTAGCTAACTATTTCAAGAACACATGGAACCTAGCTAACTATTTCAAGAACACATGGAACCTAGCTAACTATTTCAAGAACACATGGAACCTAGCTAACTATTTCAAGAACACATGGAACCTAGCTAACTATTTCAAGAACACATGAACCTAGCTAATTATTTCAAGAACACATGGAACCTAGCTAACTATTTCAAGAACACATGGAACCTAGCTAACTATTTCAAGAACACATGGAACCTACCAAACTATTTCAAAAACACATGGAACCTAGCAAACTATTTCAAGAACACATGGAACCTAGCTAACTATTTCAAGAACACATGGAACTTAGCTAACTATTTCAAGAACACATGGAACCTACCTAACTATTTCAAGAACACATGGAACCTACCTAACTATTTCAAGAACACATGGAACCTAGCTAACTATTTCAAGAACACATGGAACCTAGCTAACTATTTCAAGAACACATGGAACCTAGCAAACTATTTCAAGAACACATGGAACCTAGCTAACTATTTCAAGAACATATGGAACCTAGCTAACTATTTCAAGAACACATGGAACCTAGCTAACTATTTCAAGAACACATGGAACCTAGCTAACTATTTCAAGAACACATGGAACCTAGCAAACTATTTCAAGAACACATGGAACCTAGCTAACTATTTCAAGAACACATGGAACCTAGCTAACTATTTCAAGAACACATGGAACCTAGCTAACTATTTCAAGAACACATGGAACCTAGCTAACTCTTTCAATATTTCAAGAACACATGGAACCTAGCTAACTATTTCAAGAACACATGGAACCTAGCTAACTATTTCAAGAACACATGGAACCTAGCTAACTATTTCAAGAACACATGGAACCTAGGTAACTATTTCAAGAACACATGGAACCTAGCAAACTATTTCAAGAACACATGGAACCTAGCTAACTATTTAAAGAACAAATGGAACCTAGCTAACTATTTCAAGAACACATGGAACCTAGCTAACTATTTCAAGAACACATGGAACCTAGCTAACTATTTCAAGAACACATGGAACCTAGCTAACTATTTCAAGAACACATGGAACCTAGCTAACTATTTCAATATTTCAAGAACACATGGAACCTAGCTAACTATTTCAAGAACACATGGAACCTAGCAAACTATTTCAAGAACACATGGAACCTAGCTAACTATTTCAAGAACACATGGAACCTAGCTAACTATTTCAAGAACACATGGAACCTAGCTAACTATTTCAAGAACACATGGAACCTAGCTAACTATTTCAAGAACACATGGAACCTAGCTAACTATTTCAAGAACACATGGAACCTAGCTAACTATTTCAAGAACACATGGAACCTAGCTAACTATTTCAAGAACACATGGAACCTAGCTAACTATTTCAAGAACACGTGAACCTAGCTAATTATTTCAAGAACACATGGAACCTAGCTAACTATTTCAAGAACACATGGAACCTAGCTAACTATTTCAAGAACACATGGAACCTACCAAACTATTTCAAAAACACATGGAACCTAGCAAACTATTTCAAGAACACATGGAACTTAGCAAACTATTTCAAGAACACATGGAACCTAGCTAACTATTTCAAGAACATATGGAACCTAGCTAACTATTTCAAGAACACATGGAACCTAGCTAACTATTTCAAGAACACATGGAACCTAGCAAACTATTTCAAGAACACATGGAACCTAGCTAACTATTTCAAGAACACATGGAACCTAGCTAACTATTTCAAGAACACATGGAACCTAGCTAACTATTTCAAGAACACATGGAACCTAGCTAACTATTTCAAGAACACATGGAACCTAGCTAACTATTTCAAGAACACATGGAACCTAGCTAACTATTTCAAGAACACATGGAACCTAGCTAACTATTTCAAGAACACATGGAACCTAGCTAACTATTTCAAGAACACATGGAACCTAGCTAACTATTTCAAGAACACATGGAACCTAGCAAACAATTTCAAGAACACATGGAACCTAGCTAACTATTTCAAGAACATATGGAACCTAGCTAACTATTTCAAGAACACATGGAACCTAGCTAACTATTTCAAGAACACATGGAACCTAGCTAACTATTTCAAGAACACATGGAACCTAGCTAACTATTTCAAGAACACATGGAACCTAGCAAACTATTTCAAGAACACATGGAACCTAGCTAACTATTTCAAGAACATATGGAACCTAGCTAACTATTTCAAGAACACATGGAACCTAGCTAACTATTTCAAGAACACATGGAACCTAGCTAACTATTTCCAGAACATATGGAACCTAGCTAACTATTTCAAGAACACATGGAACCTAGCTAACTATTTCAAGAACACATGTAACCTAGCTAACTATTTCAAGAACACATGGAACCTAGCAAACTATTTCAAGAACACATGGAACCTAGCTAACTATTTCAAGAACACATGGAACCTAGCTAACTATTTCAAGAACATATGGAACCTAGCTAACTCTTTCAAGAACACATGGAACCTAGCTAACTCTTTCAAGAACACATGGAACCTAGCTAACTATTTCAAGAACACATGGAACCTAGCTAACTATTTCAAGAACACATGGAACCTAGCTAACTATTTCAAGAACACATGGAACCTAGCTAACTATTTCAAGAACACATGGAACCTAGCAAACTATTTCAAGAACACATGGAACCTAGCTAACTATTTCAAGAACACATGGAACCTAGCTAACTATTTCAAGAACGCATGAACCTAGCTAATTATTTCAAGAACACATGGAACCTAGCTAACTATTTCAAGAACACATGGAACCTAGCTAACTATTTCAAGAACACATGGAACTTAGCTAATTATTTCGAAAACACATGGAACCTAGCTAACTATTTCAAGAACACATGGAACCTAGCAAACTATTTCAAGAACACATGGAACCTAGCTAACTATTTCAAGAACACATGGAACCTAGCTAACTATTTCAAGAACACATGAACCTAGCTAATTATTTCAAGAACACATGGAACCTAGCTAACTATTTCAAGAACACATGGAACTTAGCTAACTATTTCAAAAACACATGGAACCTAGCTAACTATTTCAAGAACACATGAACCTAGCAAACTATTTCAAGAACACATGGAACCTAGCAAACTATTTCAAGAACACATGGAACCTAGCTAACTATTTCAAGAACACATGGAACCTAGCTAACTATTTCAAGAAAACATGAACCTAGCTAATTATTTCAAGAACACATGGAACCTAGCTAACTATTTCAAGAACACATGGAACCTAGCTAACTATTTCAAGAACACATGGAACTTATCTAACTATTTCAAAAACACATGGAACTTAGCTAACTATTTCAAGAACACATGGAACCTACCTAACTATTTCAAGAACACATGGAACCTAGCTAACTATTTCAAGAACACATGGAACCTAGCTAACTATTTCAAGAACACATGGAACCTAGCTAACTATTTCAAGAACACATGGAACCTAGCTAACTATTTCAAGAACACATGGAACCTAGCTAACTATTTCAAGAACACATGAACCTAGCTAATTATTTCAAGAACACATGGAACCTAGCTAACTATTTCAAGAACACATGGAACCTAGCTAACTATTTCAAGAACACATGGAACCTACCAAACTATTTCAAAAACACATGGAACCTAGCAAACTATTTCAAGAACACATGGAACCTAGCTAACTATTTCAAGAACACATGGCACTTAGCTAACTATTTCAAGAACACATGGAACCTACCTAACTATTTCAAGAACACATGGAACCTACCTAACTATTTCAAGAACACATGGAACCTAGCTAACTATTTCAAGAACACATGGAACCTAGCTAACTATTTCAAGAACACATGGAACCTAGCAAACTATTTCAAGAACACATGGAACCTAGCTAACTATTTCAAGAACATATGGAACCTAGCTAACTATTTCAAGAACACATGGAACCTAGCAAACTATTTCAAGAACACATGGAACCTAGCTAACTATTTCAAGAACACATGGAACCTAGCTAACTATTTCAAGAACACATGGAACCTAGCTAACTATTTCAAGAACACATGGAACCTAGCTAACTATTTCAATATTTCAAGAACACATGGAACCTAGCTAACTATTTCAAGAACACATGGAACCTAGCTAACAATTTCAAGAACACATGGAACCTAGCTAACTATTTCAAGAACACATGGAACCTAGCTAACTATTTCAAGAACACATGGAACCTAGCTAACTATTTCAAGAACACATGGAACCTAGGTAACTATTTCAAGAACACATGGAACCTAGCAAACTATTTCAAGAACACATGGAACCTAGCTAACTATTTCAAGAACACATGGAACCTAGCTAACTATTTCAAGAACACATGGAACCTAGCTAACTATTTCAAGAACACATGGAACCTAGCTAACTATTTCAAGAACACATGGAACCTAGCTAACTATTTCAAGAACACATGGAACCTAGCTAACTATTTCAAGAACACATGGAACCTAGCTAACTATTTCAAGAACACATGGAACCTAGGTAACTATTTCAAGAACACATGGAACCTAGCAAACTATTTCAAGAACACATGGAACCTAGCTAACTATTTCAAGAACACATGGAACCTAGCTAACTATTTCAAGAACACATGGAACCTAGCAAACTATTTCAAGAACAAATGGAACCTAGCTAACTATTTCAAGAACATATGGAACCTAGCTAACTATTTCAAGAACACATGGAACCTAGCTAACTATTTCAAGAACACATGGAACCTAGCTAACTATTTCAAGAACACATGGAACCTAGCTAACTATTTCAAGAACACATGGAACCTAGCTAACTATTTCAAGAACACATGGAACCTAGCTAACTATTTCAAGAACACATGGAACCTAGCTAACTATTTCAAGAACACATGGAACCTAGCTAACTATTTCAATATTTCAAGAACACATGGAACCTAGCTAACTATTTCAAGAACACATGGAACCTAGCTAACTATTTCAAGAACACATGGAACCTAGCTAACTATTTCAAGAACATATGGAACCTAGCTAACTATTTCAAGAACACATGGAACCTAGCTAACTATTTCAAGAACACATGGAACCTAGCTAACTATTTCAAGAACATATGGAACCTAGCTAACTATTTCAAGAACACATGGAACCTAGCTAACTATTTCAAGAACACATGGAACCTAGCTAACAATTTCAAGAACACATGGAACCTAGCTAACTATTTCAAGAACACATGGAACCTAGCTAACTATTTCAAGAACACATGGAACCTAGATAACTATTTCAAGAACACATGGAACCTAGCAAACTATTTCAAGAACACATGGAACCTAGCTAACTATTTCAAGAACATATGGAACCTAGCTAACTATTTCAAGAACACATGGAACCTAGCTAACTATTTCAAGAACACATGGAACCTAGCTAACTATTTCCAGAACATATGGAACCTAGCTAACTATTTCAAGAACAAATGGAACCTAGCTAACTATTTCAATATTTCAAGAACACATGGAACCTAGCTAACTATTTCAAGAACACATGGAACCTAGCTAACTATTTCAAGAACACATGGAACCTAGCTAACTATTTCAAGAACACATGGAACCTAGATAACTATTTCAAGAACACATGGAACCTAGCTAACTATTTCAAGAACAAATGGAACCTAGCTAACTATTTCAAGAACACATGGAACCTAGCAAACTATTTCAAGAACACATGGAACCTAGCTAACTATTTCAAGAACACATGGAACCTAGCTAACTATTTCAAGAACACATGGAACCTAGCTAACTATTTCAAGAACACATGGAACTTAGCTAACTATTTCAAGAACACATGGAACCTAGCTAACTATTTCAAGAACACATGGAACTTAGCTAACTATTTCAAGAACACATGGAACCTACCTAACTATTTCAAGAACACATGGAACCTAGATAACTATTTCAAGAACACATGGAACCTAGCTAACTATTTCAAGAACACATGGAACCTAGCTAACTATTTCGAGAACACATGGAACCTAGCAAACTATTTCAAGAACACATGGAACTTAGCTAACTATTTCAAGATCATATGGAACCTAGCTAACTATTTCAAGAACACATGGAACCTAGCTAACTATTTCAAGAACACATGGAACCTAGCTAACTATTTCAAGAACACATGGAACCTAGCTAACTATTTCAAGAACACATGGAACCTAGCTAACTATTTCAAGAACACATGGAACCTAGCTAACTATTTCAAGAACACATGTAACCTGGCAAACTATTTCAAGAACACATGGAACCTAGCTAACTATTTCAAGAACACATGGAACCTAGCTAACTATTTCAAGAACACATGGAACCTAGCTAACTATTTCAAGAACACATGGAACCTAGCTAACTATTTCAAGAACACATGGAACCTAGCTAACTATTTCAAGAACACATGGAACCTAGCTAACTATTTCAAGAACACATGGAACCTAGCTAACTATTTCAAGAACACATGGAACCTAGCTAACTATTTCAAGAACACATGGAACCTAGCTAACTATTTCAAGAACATATGGAACCTAGCTAACTATTTCAAGAACACATGGAACCTAGCTAACTATTTCAAGAACACATGGAACCTAGCTAACAATTTCAAGAACACATGGAACCTAGCTAACTATTTCAAGAACACATGGAATCTAGCTAACTATTTCAAGAACACATGGAACCTAGCTAACTATTTCAAGAACATATGGAACCTAGCTAACTATTTCAAGAACACATGGAACCTAGCTAACTATTTCAAGAACACATGGAACCTAGCTAACTATTTCCAGAACATATGGAACCTAGCTAACTATTTCAAGAACACATGGAACCTAGCTAACTATTTCAAGAACACATGTAACCTATCTAACTATTTCAAGAACACATGGAACCTAGCAAACTATTTCAAGAACACATGGAACCTAGCTAACTATTTCAAGAACACATGGAACCTAGCTAAATATTTCAAGAACATATGGAACCTAGCTAACTCTTTCAAGAACACATGGAACCTAGCTAACTATTTCAAGAACACATGTAACCTAGCTAACTATTTCAAGAACACATGGAACCTAGCAAACTATTTCAAGAACACATGGAACCTAGCTAACTATTTCAAGAACACATGGAACCTAGCTAACTATTTCAGGAACATATGGAACCTAGCTAACTCTTTCAAGAACACATGGAACCTAGCTAACTATTTCAAGAACACATGGAACCTAGCTAACTATTTCAAGAACACATGGAACCTAGCTAACTATTTCAAGAACACATGGAACCTAGCTAACTATTTCAAGAACACATGGAACCTAGCAAACTATTTCAAGAACAAATGGAACCTAGCTAACTATTTCAAGAACACATGGAACCTAGCTAACTATTTCAAGAACGCATGAACCTAGCTAATTATTTCAAGAACACATGGAACCTAGCTAACTATTTCAAGAACACATGGAACCTAGCTAACTATTTCAAGAACACATGGAACTTAGCTAACTATTTCGAAAACACATGGAACCTAGCTAACTATTTCAAGAACACATGGAACCTAGCAAACTATTTCAAGAACACATGGAACCTAGCTAACTATTTCAAGAACACATGGAACCTAGCTAACTATTTCAAGAACACATGAACCTAGCTAATTATTTCAAGAACACATGGAACCTAGCTAACTATTTCAAGAACACATGGAACTTAGCTAACTATTTCAAAAACACATGGAACCTAGCTAACTATTTCAAGAACACATGAACCTAGCAAACTATTTCAAGAACACATGGAACCTAGCAAACTATTTCAAGAACACATGGAACCTAGCTAACTATTTCAAGAACACATGGAACCTAGCTAACTATTTCAAGAAAACATGAACCTAGCTAATTATTTCAAGAACACATGGAACCTAGCTAACTATTTCAAGAACACATGGAACCTAGCTAACTATTTCAAGAACACATGGAACTTATCTAACTATTTCAAAAACACATGGAACTTAGCTAACTATTTCAAGAACACATGGAACCTACCTAACTATTTCAAGAACACATGGAACCTAGCTAACTATTTCAAGAACACATGGAACCTAGCTAACTATTTCAAGAACACATGGAACCTAGCTAACTATTTCAAGAACACATGGAACCTAGCTAACTATTTCAAGAACACATGAACCTAGCTAATTATTTCAAGAACACATGGAACCTAGCTAACTATTTCAAGAACACATGGAACCTAGCTAACTATTTCAAGAACACATGGAACCTACCAAACTATTTCAAAAACACATGGAACCTAGCAAACTATTTCAAGAACACATGGAACCTAGCTAACTATTTCAAGAACACATGGAACCTACCTAACTATTTCAAGAACACATGGAACCTAGCTAACTATTTCAAGAACACATGGAACCTAGCTAACTATTTCAAGAAAACATGAACCTATCTAATTATTTCAAGAACACATGGAACCTAGCTAACTATTTCAAGAACACATGGAACCTAGCTAACTATTTCAAGAACACATGGAACTTATCTAACTATTTCAAAAACACATGGAACTTAGCTAACTATTTCAAGAACACATGGAACATACCTAACTATTTCAAGAACACATGGAACCTAGCTAACTATTTCAAGAACACATGGAACCTAGCTAACTATTTCAAGAACACATGGAACCTAGCTAACTATTTCAAGAACACATGGAACCTAGCTAACTATTTCAAGAACACATGAACCTAGCTAATTATTTCAAGAACACATGGAACCTAGCTAACTATTTCAAGAACACATGGAACCTAGCTAACTATTTCAAGAACACATGGAACCTACCAAACTATTTCAAAAACACATGGATCCTAGCAAACTATTTCAAGAACACATGGAACCTAGCTAACTATTTCAAGAACACATGGAACCTACCTAACTATTTCAAGAACACATGGAACCTACCTAACTATTTCAAGAACACATGGAACCTAGCTAACTATTTCAAGAACACATGGAACCTAGCTAACTATTTCAAGAACACATGGAACCTAGCTAACTATTTCAAGAACACATGGAACCTAGCTAACTATTTCAAGAACACATGAACCTAGCTAATTATTTCAAGAACACATGGAACCTAGCTAACTATTTCAAGAACACATGGAACTTAGCTAACTATTTCAAAAGCACAGGGAACCTAGCTAACTATTTCAAGAACACATGAACCTAGCAAACTATTTCAAGAACACATGGAACCTAGCAAACTATTTCAAGAACACATGGAACCTAGCTAACTATTTCAAGAACACATGGAACCTAGCTAACTATTTCAAGAAAACATGAACCTAGCTAATTATTTCAAGAACACATGGAACCTAGCTAACTATTTCAAGAACACATGGAACCTAGCTAACTATTTCAAGAACACATGGAACTTATCTAACTATTTCAAAAACACATGGAACTTAGCTAACTATTTCAAGAACACATGGAACCTACCTAACTATTTCAAGAACACATGGAACCTAGCTAACTATTTCAAGAACACATGGAACCTAGCTAACTATTTCAAGAACACATGGAACCTAGCTAACTATTTCAAGAACACATGGAACCTAGCTAACTATTTCAAGAACACATGGAACCTAGCTAACTATTTCAAGAACACATGAACCTAGCTATTTATTTCAAGAACACATGGAACCTAGCTAACTATTTCAAGAACACATGGAACCTAGCTAACTATTTCAAGAACACATGGAACCTACCAAACTATTTCAAAAACACATGGAACCTAGCAAACTATTTCAAGAACACATGGAACCTAGCTAACTATTTCAAGAACACATGGAACTTAGCTAACTATTTCAAGAACACATGGAACCTACATAACTATTTCAAGAACACATGGAACCTACCTAACTATTTCAAGAACACATGGAACCTAGCTAACTATTTCAAGAACACATGGAACCTAGCTAACTATTTCAAGAACACATGGAACCTAGCAAACTATTTCAAGAACACATGGAACCTAGCTAACTATTTCAAGAACATATGGAACCTAGCTAACTATTTCAAGAACACATGGAACCTAGCTAACTATTTCAAGAACACATGGAACCTAGCTAACTATTTCAAGAACACATGGAACCTAGCTAACAATTTCAAGAACACATGGAACCTAGCTAACTATTTCAAGAACACATGGAACCTAGCAAACTATTTCAAGAACACATGGAACCTAGCTAACTATTTCAAGAACATATGGAACCTAGCTAACTATTTCAAGAACACATGGAACCTAGCTAACTATTTCAAGAACACATGGAACCTAGCTAACTATTTCCAGAACATATGGAACCTAGCTAACTATTTCAAGAACACATGGAACCTAGCTAACTATTTCAAGAACACATGTAACCTAGCTAACTATATCAAGAACACATGGAACCTAGCAAACTATTTCAAGAACACATGGAACCTAGCTAACTATTTCAAGAACACATGGAACCTAGCTAACTATTTCAAGAACACATGGAACCTAGCTAACTATTTCAAGAACACATGGAACCTAGCAAACTATTTCAAGAACACATGGAACCTAGCTAACTATTTCAGAACACATGGAACCTAGCTAACTATTTCAAGAACACATGGAACCTAGCTAACTATTTCAAGAACACATGGAACCTAGCTAACTATTTCAATATTTCAAGAACACATGGAACCTAGCTAACTATTTCAAGAACACATGGAACCTAGTTAACTATTTCAAGAACACATGGAACCTAGCTAACTATTTCAAGAACACATGGAACCTAGCTAACTATTTCAAGAACACATGGAACCTAGCTAACTATTTCAAGAACACATGGAACCTAGGTAACTATTTCAAGAACACATGGAACCTAGCAAACTATTTCAAGAACACATGGAACCTAGCTAACTATTTCAAGAACACATGGAACCTAGCTAACTATTTCAAGAACACATGGAACCTAGCTAACTATTTCAAGAACACATGGAACCTAGCTAACTATTTCAAGAACACATGGAACCTAGCTAACTATTTCAAGAACACATGGAACCTAGCTAACTATTTCAAGAACACATGGAACCTAGCTAACTATTTCAAGAACACATGGAACCTAGGTAACTATTTCAAGAACACATGGAACCTAGCAAACTATTTCAAGAACACATGGAACCTAGCTAACTATTTCAAGAACACATGGAACCTAGCTAACTATTTCAAGAACACATGGAACCTAGCAAACTATTTCAAGAACAAATGGAAAATAGCTAACTATTTCAAGAACATATGGAACCTAGCTAACTATTTCAAGAACACATGGAACCTAGCTAACTATTTCAAGAACACTTGGAACCTAGCTAACTATTTCAAGAACACATGGAACCTAGCTAACTATTTCAAGAACACATGGAACCTAGCTAACTATTTCAAGAACATATGGAACCTAGCTAACTATTTCAAGAACACATGGAACCTAGCTAACTATTTCAAGAACACATGGAACCTAGCTAACTATTTCAAGAACACATGGAACCTAGCTAACTATTTCAATATTTCAAGAACACATGGAACCTAGCTAACTATTTCAAGAACACATGGAACCTAGCTAACTATTTCAAGAAAACATGGAACCTAGCTAACTATTTCAATATTTCAAGAACACATGGAACCTAGCTAACTATTTCAAGAACACATGGAACCTAGCTAACTATTTCAAGAACACATGGAACCTAGCTAACTATTTCAAGAACACATGGAACCTAGCTAACTATTTCAAGAACACATGGAACCTAGCTAACTATTTCAAGAACACATGGAACCTAGCTAACTATTTCAAGAACACATGGAACTTAGCTAACTATTTCAAGAACACATGGAACCTACCTAACTATTTCAAGAACACATGGAACCTAGATAACTATTTCAAGAACACATGGAACCTAGCTAACTATTTCAAGAACACATGGAACCTAGCTAACTATTTCAAGAACACATGGAACCTAGCAAACTATTTCAAGAACACATGGAACCTAGTTAACTATTTCAAGAACACATGGAACCTAGCTAACTATTTCAAGAACATATGGAACCTAGCTAACTATTTCAAGAACACATGGAACCTAGCTAACTATTTCAAGAACACATGGAACCTAGCTAACTATTTCAAGAACACATGGAACCTAGCAAACTATTTCAAGAACACATGGAACCTAGTTAACTATTTCAAGAACACATGGAACCTAGCTAACTATTTCAAGAACATATGGAACCTAGCTAACTATTTCAAGAAAACATGGAACCTAGCTAACTATTTCAATATTTCAAGAACACATGGAACCTAGCTAACTATTTCAAGAACACATGGAACCTAGCTAACTATTTCAAGAACACATGGAACCTAGCTAACTATTTCAAGAACACATGGAACCTAGCTAACTATTTCAAGAACACATGGAACCTAGCTAACTATTTCAAGAACACATGGAACCTAGCTAACTATTTCAAGAACACATGGAACCTAGCTAACTATTTCAAGAACACATGGAACCTAGCTAACTATTTCAAGAACATATGGAACCTAGCTAACTATTTCAAGAACACATGGAACCTAGCTAACTATTTCAAGAACACATGGAACCTAGCTAACTATTTCAAGAACACATGGAACCTAGCAAACTATTTCAAGAACACATGGAACCTAGTTAACTATTTCAAGAACACATGGAACCTAGCTAACTATTTCAAGAACATATGGAACCTAGCTAACTATTTCAAGAACACATGGAACCTAGCTGACTATTTCAAGAACACATGGAACCTAGCTAACTATTTCAAGAACACATGGAACCTAGCTAACTATTTCAAGAACACATGGAACCTAGCTAACTATTTCAAGAACACATGGAACCTAGCTAACTGTTTCAAGAACACATGGAACCTAGCAAACTATTTCAAGAACACATGGAACCTAGCTAACTATTTCAAGAACATATGGAACCTAGCTAACTATTTCAAGAACACATGGAACCTAGCTAACTATTTCAAGAACACATGGAACCTAGCTAACTATTTCAAGAACACATGGAACCTAGCAAACTATTTCAAGAACACATGGAACCTAGCTAACTATTTCAAGAACACATGGAACCTAGCTAACTATTTCAAGATCACATGGAACCTAGCTAACTATTTCAAGAACACATGGAACCTAGCTAACTATTTCAATAACAAATGGAACCTAGCTAACTATTTCAATATTTCAAGAACACATGGAACCTAGCTAACTATTTCAAGAACACATGGAACCTAGCTAACTCTTTCAAGAACACATGGAACCTAGCTAACTATTTCAAGAACACATGGAACCTAGCTAACTATTTCAAGAACACATGGAACCTAGCTAACTATTTCAAGAACACATGGAACCTAGCTAACCATTTCAAGAACATATGTAACCTAGCTAACTATTTCAAGAACACATGGAACCTAGCAAACTATTTCAAGAACACATGGAACCTAACTAACTATTTCAAGAACACATGGAACCTAGCTAACTATTTCAAGAACACATGGAACCTAGCTAACTATTTCAAGAACACATGGAACCTAGCAAACTATTTCAAGAACACATGGAACCTAGCAAACTATTTCAAGAACACATGGAACCTAGCAAACTATTTCAAGAACACGTGGAACCTAGCTAACTATTTCAAGAACACATGGAACCTAGCTAACTATTTCAAGAACACATGGAAGCTAGCTAACTATTTCAAGAACACATGGAACCTAGCAAACTATTTCAAGAACACATGGAACCTAGCTAACTATTTCAAGAACACATAGAACCTAGCTAACTATTTCAAGAACACATGGAACCTAGCAAACTATTTCAAGAACAAATGGAACCTAGCTAACTATTTCAAGAACACATGGAACCTAGCTAACTATTTCAAGAACACATGGAACCTAGCTAACTATTTCAAGAACACATGGAACCTAGCTAACTATTTCAAGAACACATGGAACCTAGCTAACTATTTCAAGAACACATGGAACCTAGCTAACTATTTCAAGAACACATGGAACCTAGCTAACTATTTCAAGAACACATGGAACCTAGCTAACTATTTCAAGAACACATGGAACCTAGCTAACTATTTCAAGAACACATGGAACCTAGGTAACTATTTCAAGAACACATGGTACCTAGCAAACTATTTCAAGAACACATGGAACCTAGCTAACTATTTCAAGAACATATGGAACCTAGCTAACTATTTCAAGAACACATGGAACCTAGGTAACTATTTCAAGAACACATGGAACCTAGCTAACAATTTCAAGAACACATGGAACCTAGCTAACTATTTCAAGAACACATGGAACCTAGCTAACAATTTCAAGAACACATGGAACCTAGCTAACTATTTCAAGAACACATGGAACCTAGCAAACTATTTCAAGAACACATGGAACCTAGCTAACTATTTCAAGAACATATGGAACCTAGCTAACTATTTCAAGAACACATGGAACCTAGCTAACTATTTCAAGAACACATGGAACCTAGCTAACTATTTCCAGAACATATGGAACCTAGCTAACTATTTCAAGAACACATGGAACCTAGCTAACTATTTCAAGAACACATGTAACCTAGCTAACTATTTCAAGAACACATGGAACCTAGCAAACTATTTCAAGAACACATGGAACCTAGCTAACTATTTCAAGAACACATGGAACCTAGCTAACTATTTCAAGAACATATGGAACCTAGCTAACTCTTTCAAGAACACATGGAACCTAGCTAACTATTTCAAGAACACATGGAACCTAGCTAACTATTTCAAGAACACATGGAACCTAGCTAACTATTTCAAGAACAGATGTAACCTAGCTAACTATTTCAAGAACACATGGAACCTAGCAAACTATTTCAAGAACACATGGAACCTAGCTAACTATTTCAAGAACACATGGAACCTAGCTAACTATTTCAAGAACACATGGTACCTAGCAAACTATTTCAAGAACACATGGAACCTAGCTAACTATTTCAAGAACATATGGAACCTAGCTAACTATTTCAAGAACACATGGAACCTAGGTAACTATTTCAAGAACACATGGAACCTAGCTAACAATTTCAAGAACACATGGAACCTAGCTAACTATTTCAAGAACACATGGAACCTAGCTAACAATTTCAAGAACACATGGAACCTAGCTAACTATTTCAAGAACACATGGAACCTAGCAAACTATTTCAAGAACACATGGAACCTAGCTAACTATTTCAAGAACATATGGAACCTAGCTAACTATTTCAAGAACACATGGAACCTAGCTAACTATTTCAAGAACACATGGAACCTAGCTAACTATTTCCAGAACATATGGAACCTAGCTAACTATTTCAAGAACACATGGAACCTAGCTAACTATTTCAAGAACACATGTAACCTAGCTAACTATTTCAAGAACACATGGAACCTAGCAAACTATTTCAAGAACACATGGAACCTAGCTAACTATTTCAAGAACACATGGAACCTAGCTAACTATTTCAAGAACATATGGAACCTAGCTAACTCTTTCAAGAACACATGGAACCTAGCTAACTATTTCAAGAACACATGGAACCTAGCTAACTATTTCAAGAACACATGGAACCTAGCTAACTATTTCAAGAACAGATGTAACCTAGCTAACTATTTCAAGAACACATGGAACCTAGCAAACTATTTCAAGAACACATGGAACCTAGCTAACTATTTCAAGAACACATGGAACCTAGCTAACTATTTCAAGAACATATGGAACCTAGCTAACTCTTTCAAGAACACATGGAACCTAGCTAACTATTTCAAGAACACATGGAACCTAGCTAACTATTTCAAGAACACATGGAACCTAGCTAACTATTTCAAGAACACATGGAACCTAGCTAACTATTTCAAGAACACATGGAACCTAGCAAACTATTTCAAGAACACATGGAACCTAGCTAACTATTTCAAGAACACATGGAACCTAGCTAACTATTTCAAGAACGCATGAACCTAGCTAATTATTTCAAGAACACATGGAACCTAGCTAACTATTTCAAGAACACATGGAACCTAGCTAACTATTTCAAGAACACATGGAACTTAGCTAACTATTTCGAAAACACATGGAACCTAGCTAACTATTTCAAGAACACATGGAACCTAGCAAACTATTTCAAGAACACATGGAACCTAGCTAACTATTTCAAGAACACATGGAACCTAGCTAACTATTTCAAGAACACATGAACCTAGCTAATTATTTCAAGAACACATGGAACCTAGCTAACTATTTCAAGAACACATGGAACTTAGCTAACTATTTCAAAAACACATGGAACCTAGCTAACTATTTCAAGAACACATGAACCTAGCAAACTATTTCAAGAACACATGGAACCTAGCAAACTATTTCAAGAACACATGGAACCTAGCTAACTATTTCAAGTACACATGGAACCTAGCTAACTATTTCAAGAAAACATGAACCTAGCTAATTATTTCAAGAACACATGGAACCTAGCTAACTATTTCAAGAACACATGGAACCTAGCTAACTATTTCAAGAACACATGGAACTTATCTAACTATTTCAAAAACACATGGAACTTAGCTAACTATTTCAAGAACACATGGAACCTACCTAACTATTTCAAGAACACATGGAACCTAGCTAACTATTTCAAGAACACATGGAACCTAGCTAACTATTTCAAGAACACATGGAACCTAGCTAACTATTTCAAGAACACATGGAACCTAGCTAACTATTTCAAGAACACATGAACCTAGCTAATTATTTCAAGAACACATGGAACCTAGCTAACTATTTCAAGAACACATGGAACCTAGCTAACTATTTCAAGAACACATGGAACCTACCAAACTATTTCAAAAACACATGGAACCTAGCAAACTATTTCAAGAACACATGGAACCTAGCTAACTATTTCAAGAACACATGGAACCTACCTAACTATTTCAAGAACACATGGAACCTAGCTAACTATTTCAAGAACACATGGAACCTAGCTAACTATTTCAAGAAAACATGAACCTAGCTAATTATTTCAAGAACACATGGAACCTAGCAAACTATTTCAAGAACAAATGGAACCTAGCTAACTATTTCAATATTTCAAGAACACATGGAACCTAGCTAACTATTTCAAGAACACATGGAACCTAGCTAACTCTTTCAAGAACAGATGGAACCTAGCTAACTATTTCAAGAACACATGGAACCTAGCTAACTATTTCAAGAACACATGGAACCTAGCTAACTATTTCAAGAACACATGGAACCTAGCTAACCATTTCAAGAACATATGGAACCTAGCTAACTATTTCAAGAACACATGGAACCTAGCAAACTATTTCAAGAACACATGGAACCTAGCTAACTATTTCAAGAACACATGGAACCTAGCTAACTATTTCAAGAACACATGGAACCTAGCTAACTATTTCAAGAACACATGGAACCTAGCAAACTATTTCAAGAACACATGGAACCTAGCAAACTATTTCAAGAACACATGGAACCTAGCAAACTATTTCAAGAACACGTGGAACCTAGCTAACTATTTCAAGAACACATGGAACCTAGCTAACTATTTCAAGAACACATGGAAGCTAGCTAACTATTTCAAGAACACATGGAACCTAGCAAACTATTTCAAGAACACATGGAACCTAGCTAACTATTTCAAGAACACATGGAACCTAGCTAACTATTTCAAGAACACATGGAACCTAGCAAACTATTTCAAGAACAAATGGAACCTAGCTAACTATTTCAAGAACATATGGAACCTAGCTAACTATTTCAAGAACACATGGAACCTAGCTAACTATTTCAAGAACACATGGAACCTAGCTAACTATTTCAAGAACACATGGAACCTAGCTAACTATTTCAAGAACACATGGAACCTAGCTAACTATTTCAAGAACACATGGAACCTAGCTAACTATTTCAAGAACACATGGAACCTAGCTAACTATTTCAAGAACACATGGAACCTAGCTAACTATTTCAAGAACACATGGAACCTAGGTAACTATTTCAAGAACACATGGAACCTAGCAAACTATTTCAAGAACACATGGAACCTAGCTAACTATTTCAAGAACATATGGAACCTAGCTAACTATTTCAAGAACACATGGAACCTAGGTAACTATTTCAAGAACACATGGAACCTAGCTAACTATTTCAAGAACACATGGAACCTAGCTAACTATTTCAAGAACACATGGAACCTAGCTAACAATTTCAAGAACACATGGAACCTAGCTAACTATTTCAAGAACACATGGAACCTAGCAAACTATTTCAAGAACACATGGAACCTAGCTAACTATTTCAAGAACATATGGAACCTAGCTAACTATTTCAAGAACACATGGAACCTAGCTAACTATTTCAAGAACACATGGAACCTAGCTAACTATTTCCAGAACATATGGAACCTAGCTAACTATTTCAAGAACACATGGAACCTAGCTAACTATTTCAAGAACACATGTAACCTAGCTAACTATTTCAAGAACACATGGAACCTAGCAAACTATTTCAAGAACACATGGAACCTAGCTAACTATTTCAAGAACACATGGAACCTAGCTAACTATTTCAAGAACATATGGAACCTAGCTAACTCTTTCAAGAACACATGGAACCTAGCTAACTATTTCAAGAACACATGGAACCTAGCTAACTATTTCAAGAACACATGGAACCTAGCTAACTATTTCAAGAACACATGTAACCTAGCTAACTATTTCAAGAACACATGGAACCTAGCAAACTATTTCAAGAACACATGGAACCTAGCTAACTATTTCAAGAACACATGGAACCTAGCTAACTATTTCAAGAACATATGGAACCTAGCTAACTCTTTCAAGAACACATGGAACCTAGCTAACTATTTCAAGAACACATGGAACCTAGCTAACTATTTCAAGAACACATGGAACCTAGCTAACTATTTCAAGAACACATGGAACCTAGCTAACTATTTCAAGAACACATGGAACCTAGCAAACTATTTCAAGAACACATGGAACCTAGCTAACTATTTCAAGAACACATGGAACCTAGCTAACTATTTCAAGAACGCATGAACCTAGCTAATTATTTCAAGAACACATGGAACCTAGCTAACTATTTCAAGAACACATGGAACCTAGCTAACTATTTCAAGAACACATGGAACTTAGCTAACTATTTCAAAAACACATGGAACCTAGCTAACTATTTCAAGAACACATGGAACCTAGCAAACTATTTCAAGAACACATGGAACCTAGCTAACTATTTCAAGAACACATGGAACCTAGCTAACTATTTCAAGAACACATGAACCTAGCTAATTATTTCAAGAACACATGGAACCTAGCTAACTATTTCAAGAACACATGGAACTTAGCTAACTATTTCAAAAACACATGGAACCTAGCTAACTATTTCAAGAACACATGAACCTAGCAAACTATTTCAAGAACACATGGAACCTAGCAAACTATTTCAAGAACACATGGAACCTAGCTAACTATTTCAAGAACACATGGAACCTAGCTAACTATTTCAGGAAAACATGAACCTAGCTAATTATTTCAAGAACACATGGAACATAGCTAACTATTTCAAGAACACATGGAACCTAGCTAACTATTCCAAGAACACATGGAACTTATCTAACTATTTCAAAAACACATGGAACTTAGCTAACTATTTCAAGAACACATGGAACCTACCTAACTATTTCAAGAACACATGGAACCTAGCTAACTATTTCAAGAACACATGGAACCTAGCTAACTATTTCAAGAACACATGGAACCTAGCTAACTATTTCAAGAACACATGGAACCTAGCTAACTATTTCAAGAACACATGAACCTAGCTAATTATTTCAAGAACACATGGAACCTAGCTAACTATTTCAAGAACACATGGAACCTAGCTAACTATTTCAAGAACACATGGAACCTACCAAACTATTTCAAAAACACATGGAACCTAGCAAACTATTTCAAGAACACATGGAACCTAGCTAACTATTTCAAGAACACATGGAACCTACCTAACTATTTCAAGAACACATGGAACCTAGCTAACTATTTCAAGAACACATGGAACCTAGCTAACTATTTCAAGAAAACATGAACCTAGCTAATTATTTCAAGAACACATGGAACCTAGCTAACTATTTCAAGAACACATGGAACCTAGCTAACTATTTCAAGAACACATGGAACTTATCTAACTATTTCAAAAACACATGGAACTTAGCTAACTATTTCAAGAACACATGGAACCTACCTAACTATTTCAAGAACACATGGAACCTAGCTAACTATTTCAAGAACACATGGAACCTAGCTAACTATTTCAAGAACACATGGAACCTAGCTAACTATTTCGAGAACACATGGAACCTAGCTAACTATTTCAAGAACACATGAACCAAGCTAATTATTTCAAGAACACATGGAACCTAGCTAACTATTTCAAGAACACATGGAACCTAGCTAACTATTTCAAGAACACATGGAACCTACCAAACTATGTCAAAAACACATGGAACTTAGCAAACTATTTCAAGAACACATGGAACCTAGCTAACTATTTCAAGAACACATGGAACCTACCTAACTATTTCAAGAACACATGGAACCTACCTAACTATTTCAAGAACACATGGAACCTAGCTAACTATTTCAAGAACACATGGAACCTAGCTAACTATTTCAAGAACACATGGAACCTAGCTAACTATTTCAAGAACACATGGAACCTAGCTAACTATTTCAAGAAAACATGAACCAAGCTAATTATTTCAAGAACACATGGAACCTAGCTAACTATTTCAAGAACACATGGAACCTAGCTAACTATTTCAAGAACACATGGAACTTATCTAACTATTTCAAAAACACATGGAACTTAGCTAAATATTTCAAGAACACATGGAACCTACCTAACTATTTCAAGAACACATGGAACCTAGCTAACTATTTCAAGAACACATGGAACCTAGCTAACTATTTCAAGAACACATGGAACCTAGCTAACTATTTCAAGAACACATGGAACCTAGCTAACTATTTCAAGAACGCATGAACCTAGCTAATTATTTCAAGAACACATGGAACCTAGCTAACTATTTCAAGAACACATGGAACCTAGCTAACTATTTCAAGAACACATGGAACTTAGCTAACTATTTCAAAAACACATGGAACCTAGCTAACTATTTCAAGAACACATGGAACCTAGCAAACTATTTCAAGAACACATGGAACCTAGCTAACTATTTCAAGAACACATGGAACCTAGCTAACTATTTCAAGAACACATGAACCTAGCTAATTATTTCAAGAACACATGGAACCTAGCTAACTATTTCAAGAACACATGGAACTTAGCTAACTATTTCAAAAACACATGGAACCTAGCTAACTATTTCAAGAACACATGAACCTAGCAAACTATTTCAAGAACACATGGAACCTAGCAAACTATTTCAAGAACACATGGAACCTAGCTAACTATTTCAAGAACACATGGAACCTAGCTAACTATTTCAGGAAAACATGAACCTAGCTAATTATTTCAAGAACACATGGAACATAGCTAACTATTTCAAGAACACATGGAACCTAGCTAACTATTCCAAGAACACATGGAACTTATCTAACTATTTCAAAAACACATGGAACTTAGCTAACTATTTCAAGAACACATGGAACCTACCTAACTATTTCAAGAACACATGGAACCTAGCTAACTATTTCAAGAACACATGGAACCTAGCTAACTATTTCAAGAACACATGGAACCTAGCTAACTATTTCAAGAACACATGGAACCTAGCTAACTATTTCAAGAACACATGAACCTAGCTAATTATTTCAAGAACACATGGAACCTAGCTAACTATTTCAAGAACACATGGAACCTAGCTAACTATTTCAAGAACACATGGAACCTACCAAACTATTTCAAAAACACATGGAACCTAGCAAACTATTTCAAGAACACATGGAACCTAGCTAACTATTTCAAGAACACATGGAACCTACCTAACTATTTCAAGAACACATGGAACCTAGCTAACTATTTCAAGAACACATGGAACCTAGCTAACTATTTCAAGAAAACATGAACCTAGCTAATTATTTCAAGAACACATGGAACCTAGCTAACTATTTCAAGAACACATGGAACCTAGCTAACTATTTCAAGAACACATGGAACTTATCTAACTATTTCAAAAACACATGGAACTTAGCTAACTATTTCAAGAACACATGGAACCTACCTAACTATTTCAAGAACACATGGAACCTAGCTAACTATTTCAAGAACACATGGAACCTAGCTAACTATTTCAAGAACACATGGAACCTAGCTAACTATTTCGAGAACACATGGAACCTAGCTAACTATTTCAAGAACACATGAACCAAGCTAATTATTTCAAGAACACATGGAACCTAGCTAACTATTTCAAGAACACATGGAACCTAGCTAACTATTTCAAGAACACATGGAACCTACCAAACTATGTCAAAAACACATGGAACTTAGCAAACTATTTCAAGAACACATGGAACCTAGCTAACTATTTCAAGAACACATGGAACCTACCTAACTATTTCAAGAACACATGGAACCTACCTAACTATTTCAAGAACACATGGAACCTAGCTAACTATTTCAAGAACACATGGAACCTAGCTAACTATTTCAAGAACACATGGAACCTAGCTAACTATTTCAAGAACACATGGAACCTAGCTAACTATTTCAAGAAAACATGAACCAAGCTAATTATTTCAAGAACACATGGAACCTAGCTAACTATTTCAAGAACACATGGAACCTAGCTAACTATTTCAAGAACACATGGAACTTATCTAACTATTTCAAAAACACATGGAACTTAGCTAAATATTTCAAGAACACATGGAACCTACCTAACTATTTCAAGAACACATGGAACCTAGCTAACTATTTCAAGAACACATGGAACCTAGCTAACTATTTCAAGAACACATGGAACTTAGCTAACTATTTCAAAAGCACATGGAACCTAGCTAACTATTTCAAGAACACATGAACCTAGCAAACTATTTCAAGAACACATGGAACCTAGCTAACTATTTCAAGAACACATGGAACCTAGCTAACTATTTCAAGAACACATGGAACCTAGCTAACTATTTCAAGAAACATGAACCTAGCTAATTATTTCAAGAACACATGGAACCTAGCTAACTATTTCAAGAACACATGGAACCTAGCTAACTATTTCAAGAACACATGGAACTTATCTAACTATTTCAAAAACACATGGAACTTAGCTAACTATTTCAAGAACACATGGAACCTACCTAACTATTTCAAGAACACATGGAACCTAGCTAACTATTTCAAGAACACATGGAACCTAGCTAACTATTTCAAGAACACATGGAACCTAGCTAACTATTTCAAGAACACATGGAACCTAGCTAACTATTTCAAGAACACATGGAACCTAGCTAACTATTTCAAGAACACATGAACCTAGCTAATTATTTCAAGAACACATGGAACATAGCTAACTATTTCAAGAACACATGGAACCTAGCTAACTATTTCAAGAACACATGGAACCTACCAAACTATTTCAAAAACACATGGAACCTAGCAAACTATTTCAAGAACACATGGAACCTAGCTAACTATTTCAAGAACACATGGAACTTAGCTAACTATTTCAAGAACACATGGAACCTACCTAACTATTTCAAGAACACATGGAACCTACCTAACTATTTCAAGAACACATGGAACCTAGCTAACTATTTCAAGAACACATGGAACCTAGCTAACTATTTCAAGAACACATGGAACCTAGCAAACTATTTCAAGAACACATGGAACCTAGCGAACTATTTCAAGAACATATGGAACCTAGCTAACTATTTCAAGAACACATGGAACCTAGCTAACTATTTCAAGAACACATGGAACCTAGCTAACTATTTCAAGAACACATGGAACCTAGCAAACTATTTCAAGAACACATGGAACCTAGCTAACTATTTCAAGAACACATGGAACCTAGCTAACTATTTCAAGAACACATGGAACCTAGCTAACTATTTCAAGAACACATGGAACCTAGCTAACTATTTCAATATTTCAAGAACACATGGAACCTAGCTAACTATTTCAAGAACACATGGAACCTAGCTAACTATTTCAAGAACACATGGAACCTAGCTAACTATTTCAAGAACACATGGAACCTAGCTAACTATTTCAAGAACACATGGAACCTAGCTAACTATTTCAAGAACACATGGAACCTAGGTAACTATTTCAAGAACACATGGAACCTAGCAAACTATTTCAAGAACACATGGAACCTAGCTAACTATTTCAAGAACACATGGAACCTAGCTAACTATTTCAAGAACACATGGAACCTAGCTAACTATTTCAAGAACACATGGAACCTAGCTAACTATTTCAAGAACACATGGAACCTAGGTAACTATTTCAAGAACACATGGAACCTAGCAAACTATTTCAAGAACACATGGAACCTAGCTAACTATTTCAAGAACACATGGAACCTAGCTAACTATTTCAAGAACACATGGAACCTAGCAAACTATTTCAAGAACAAATGGAAAATAGCTAACTATTTCAAGAACATATGGAACCTAGCTAACTATTTCAAGAACACATGGAACCTAGCTAACTATTTCAAGAACACTTGGAACCTAGCTAACTATTTCAAGAACACATGGAACCTAGCTAACTATTTCAAGAACACATGGAACCTAGCTAACTATTTCAAGAACACATGGAACCTAGCTAACTATTTCAAGAACACATGGAACCTAGCTAACTATTTCAAGAACACATGGAACCTAGCTAACTATTTCAAGAACACATGGAACTTAGCTAACTATTTCAAGAACACATGGAACCTACCTAACTATTTCAAGAACACATGGAACCTAGATAACTATTTCAAGAACACATGGAACCTAGCTAACTATTTCAAGAACACATGGAACCTAGCTAACTATTTCAAGAACACATGGAACCTAGCAAACTATTTCAAGAACACATGGAACCTAGCTAACTATTTCAAGAACATATGGAACCTAGCTAACTATTTCAAGAACACATGGAACCTAGCTAACTATTTCAAGAACACATGGAACCTAGCTAACTATTTCAAGAACACATGGAACCTAGCAAACTATTTCAAGAACACATGGAACCTAGTTAACTATTTCAAGAACACATGGAACCTAGCTAACTATTTCAAGAACATATGGAACCTAGCTAACTATTTCAAGAACACATGGAACCTAGCTGACTATTTCAAGAACACATGGAACCTAGCTAACTATTTCAAGAACACATGGAACCTAGCTAACTATTTCAAGAACACATGGAACCTAGCTAACTATTTCAAGAACACATGGAACCTAGCTAACTGTTTCAAGAACACATGGAACCTAGCAAACTATTTCAAGAACACATGGAACCTAGCTAACTATTTCAAGAACATATGGAACCTAGCTAATTATTTCAAGAACACATGGAACCTAGCTAACTATTTCAAGAACACATGGAACCTAGCTAACTATTTCAAGAACACATGGAACCTAGCAAACTATTTCAAGAACACATGGAACCTAGCTAACTATTTCAAGAACACATGGAACCTAGCTAACTATTTCAAGAACACATGGAACCTAGCTAACTATTTCAAGAACACATGGAACCTAGCTAACTATTTCAAGAACAAATGGAACCTAGCTAACTATTTCAATATTTCAAGAACACATGGAACCTAGCTAACTATTTCAAGAACACATGGAACCTAGCTAACTCTTTCAAGAACACATGGAACCTAGCTAACTATTTCAAGAACACATGGAACCTAGCTAACTATTTCAAGAACACATGGAACCTAGCTAACTATTTCAAGAACACATGGAACCTAGCTAACCATTTCAAGAACATATGGAACCTAGCTAACTATTTCAAGAACACATGGAACCTAGCAAACTATTTCAAGAACACATGGAACCTAGCTAACTATTTCAAGAACACATGGAACCTAGCTAACTATTTCAAGAACACATGGAACCTAGCTAACTATTTCAAGAACACATGGAACCTAGCAAACTATTTCAAGAACACATGGAACCTAGCAAACTATTTCAAGAACACATGGAACCTAGCAAACTATTTCAAGAACACGTGGAACCTAGCTAACTATTTCAAGAACACATGGAACCTAGCTAACTATTTCAAGAACACATGGAAGCTAGCTAACTATTTCAAGAACACATGGAACCTAGCAAACTATTTCAAGAACACATGGAACCTAGCTAACTATTTCAAGAACACATGGAACCTAGCTAACTATTTCAAGAACACATGGAACCTAGCAAACTATTTCAAGAACAAATGGAACCTAGCTAACTATTTCAAGAACATATGGAACCTAGCTAACTATTTCAAGAACACATGGAACCTAGCTAACTATTTCAAGAACACATGGAACCTAGCTAACTATTTCAAGAACACATGGAACCTAGCTAACTATTTCAAGAACACATGGAACCTAGCTAACTATTTCAAGAACACATGGAACCTAGCTAACTATTTCAAGAACACATGGAACCTAGCTAACTATTTCAAGAACACATGGAACCTAGCTAACTATTTCAAGAACACATGGAACCTAGGTAACTATTTCAAGAACACATGGAACCTAGCTAACTATTTCAAGAACATATGGAACCTAGCTAACTATTTCAAGAACACATGGAACCTAGCAAACTATTTCAAGAACACGTGGAACCTAGCTAACTATTTCAAGAACACATGGAACCTAGCTAACTATTTCAAGAACACATGGAACCTAGCAAACTATTTCAAGAACACATGGAACCTAGCAAACTATTTCAAGAACACATGGAACATAGCAAACTATTTCAAGAACACGTGGAACCTAGCTAACTATTTCAAGAACACATGGAACCTAGCTAACTATTTCAAGAACACATGGAAGCTAGCTAACTATTTCAAGAACACATGGAACCTAGCAAACTATTTCAAGAACACATGGAACCTAGCTAACTATTTCAAGAACACATGGAACCTAGCTAACTATTTCAAGAACACATGGAACCTAGCAAACTATTTCAAGAACAAATGGAACCTAGCTAACTATTTCAAGAACATATGGAACCTAGCTAACTATTTCAAGAACACATGGAACCTAGCTAACTATTTCAAGAACACATGGAACCTAGCTAACTATTTCAAGAACACATGGAACCTAGCTAACTATTTCAAGAACACATGGAACCTAGCTAACTATTTCAAGAACACATGGAACCTAGCTAACTATTTCAAGAACACATGGAACCTAGCTAACAATTTCAAGAACACATGGAACCTAGCTAACTATTTCAAGAACACATGGAACCTAGCAAACTATTTCAAGAACACATGGAACCTAGCAAACTATTTCAAGAACATATGGAACCTAGCTAACTATTTCAAGAACACATGGAACCTAGCTAACTATTTCAAGAACACATGGAACCTAGCTAACTATTTCCAGAACATATGGAACCTAGCTAACTATTTCAAGAACACATGGAACCTAGCTAACTATTTCAAGAACACATGGAACCTAGCAAACTATTTCAAGAACACATGGAACCTAGCTAACTATTTCAAGAACACATGGAACCTAGCTAACTATTTCAAGAACACATGAACCTAGCTAATTATTTCAAGAACACATGGAACCTAGCTAACTATTTCAAGAACACATGGAACTTAGCTAACTATTTCAAAAACACATGGAACCTAGCTAACTATTTCAAGAACACATGAACCTAGCAAACTATTTCAAGAACACATGGAACCTAGCAAACTATTTCAAGAACACATGGAACCTAGCTAACTATTTCAAGAACACATGGAACCTAGCTAACTATTTCAAGAAAACATGAACCTAGCTAATTATTTCAAGAACACATGGAACCTAGCTAACTATTAAAAGAACACATGGAACCTAGCTAACTATTTCAAGAACACATGGAACTTATCTAACTATTTCAAAAACACATGGAACTTAGCTAACTATTTCAAGAACACATGGAACCTACCTAACTATTTCAAGAACACATGGAACCTAGCTAACTATTTCAAGAACACATGGAACCTAGCTAACTATTTCAAGAACACATGGAACCTAGCTAACTATTTCAAGAACACATGGATCCTAGCTAACTATTTCAAGAACACATGAACCTAGCTAATTATTTCAAGAACACATGGAACCTAGCTAACTATTTCAAGAACACATGGAACCTAGCTAACTATTTCAAGAACACATGGAACCTACCAAACTATTTCAAAAACACATGGAACCTAGCAAACTATTTCAAGAACACATGGAACCTAGCTAACTATTTCAAGAACACATGGAACTTAGCTAACTATTTCAAGAACACATGGAACCTACCTAACTATTTCAAGAACACATGGAACCTAGCTAACTATTTCAAGAACACATGGAACTTAGCTAACTATTTCAAGAACACATGGAACCTACCTAACTATTTCAAGAACACATGGAACCTAGCTAACTATTTAAAGAACACATGGAACCTAGCTAACTATTTCAAGAACACATGGAACCTAGCTAACTATTTCAAGAACACATGGAACCTAGCTAACTATTTCAAGAACACATGGAACCTAGCTAACTATTTCAAGAACACATGGAACCTAGGTAACTATTTCAAGAACACATGGAACCTAGCAAACTATTTCAAGAACACATGGAACCTAGCTAACTATTTCAAGAACACATGGAACCTAGCTAACTATTTCAAGAACACATGGAACCTAGCAAACTATTTCAAGAACAAATGGAACCTAGCTAACTATTTCAAGAACATATGGAACCTAGCTAACTATTTCAAGAACACATGGAACCTAGCTAACTATTTCAAGAACACATGGAACCTAGCTAACTATTTCAAGAACACATGGAACCTAGCTAACTATTTCAAGAACACATGGAACCTAGCTAACTATTTCAAGAACACATGGAACCTAGCTAACTATTTCAAGAACACATGGAACCTAGCTAACTATTTCAAGAACACATGGAACCTAGCTAACTATTTCAAGAACACATGGAACCTAGCTAACTATTTCAAGAACATATGGAACCTAGCTAACTATTTCAAGAACACATGGAACCTAGCTAACTATTTCAAGAACACATGGAACCTAGCTAACTATTTCAAGAACACATGGAACTTATCTAACTATTTCAAAAACACATGGAACTTAGCTAACTATTTCAAGAACACATGGAACCTACCTAACTATTTCAAGAACACATGGAACCTAGCTAACTATTTCAAGAACACATGGAACCTAGCTAACTATTTCAAGAACACATGGAACCTAGCTAACTATTTCAAGAACACATGGAACCTAGCTAACTATTTCAAGAACACATGAACCTAGCTAATTATTTCAAGAACACATGGAACCTAGCTAACTATTTCAAGAACACATGGAACCTAGCTAACTATTTCAAGAACACATGGAACCTACCAAACTATTTCAAAAACACATGGAACCTAGCAAACTATTTCAAGAACACATGGAACCTAGCTAACTATTTCAAGAACACATGGAACCTACCTAACTATTTCAAGAACACATGGAACCTACCTAACTATTTCAAGAACACATGGAACCTAGCTAACTATTTCAAGAACACATGGAACCTAGCTAACTATTTCAAGAACACATGGAACCTAGCTAACTATTTCAAGAACACATGGAACCTAGCTAACTATTTCAAGAAAACATGAACCTAGCTAATTATTTCAAGAACACATGGAACCTAGCTAACTATTTCAAGAACACATGGAACCTAGCTAACTATTTCAAGAACACATGGAACTTATCTAACTATTTCAAAAACACATGGAACTTAGCTAACTATTTCAAGAACACATGGAACCTACCTAACTATTTCAAGAACACATGGAACCTAGCTAACTATTTCAAGAACACATGGAACCTAGCTAACTATTTCAAGAACACATGGAACCTAGCTAACTATTTCAAGAACACATGGAACCTAGCTAACTATTTCAAGAACACATGGAACCTAGCTAACTATTTCAAGAACACATGAACCTAGCTAATTATTTCAAGAACACATGGAACCTAGCTAACTATTTGAAGAACACATGGAACCTAGCTAACTATTTCAAGAACACATGGAACCTAGCTAACTATTTCAAGAACACATGGAACCTAGCTAACTATTTCAAGAACACATGAACCTAGCTAATTATTTCAAGAACACATGGAACCTACCTAACTATTTCAAGAACACATGGAACCTAGCTAACTATTTCAAGAACACATGGAACCTAGCTAACTATTTCAAGAACACATGGAACCTAGCTAACTATTTCAAGAACACATGGAACTTAGCTAACTATTTCAAGAACACATGGAACCTAGCTAACTATTTCAAGAACACATGGAACTTAGCTAACTATTTCAAGAACACATGGAACCTACCTAACTATTTCAAGAACACATGGAACCTAGATAACTATTTCAAGAACACATGGAACCTAGCTAACTATTTCAAGAACACATGGAACCTAGCTAACTATTTCGAGAACACATGGAACCTAGCAAACTATTTCAAGAACACATGGAACTTAGCTAACTATTTCAAGATCATATGGAACCTAGCTAACTATTTCAAGAACACATGGAACCTAGCTAACTATTTCAAGAACACATGGAACCTAGCTAACTATTTCAAGAACACATGGAACCTAGCTAACTATTTCAAGAACACATGGAACCTAGCTAACTATTTCAAGAACACATGGAACCTAGCTAACTATTTCAAGAACACATGTAACCTGGCAAACTATTTCAAGAACACATGGAACCTAGCTAACTATTTCAAGAACACATGGAACCTAGCTAACTATTTCAAGAACACATGGAACCTAGCTAACTATTTCAAGAACACATGGAACCTAGCTAACTATTTCAAGAACACATGGAACCTAGCTAACTATTTCAAGAACACATGGAACCTAGCTAACTATTTCAAGAACACATGGAACCTAGCTAACTATTTCAAGAACACATGGAACCTAGCTAACTATTTCAAGAACACATGGAACCTAGCTAACTATTTCAAGAACATATGGAACCTAGCTAACTATTTCAAGAACACATGGAACCTAGCTAACTATTTCAAGAACACATGGAACCTAGCTAACAATTTCAAGAACACATGGAACCTAGCTAACTATTTCAAGAACACATGGAATCTAGCTAACTATTTCAAGAACACATGGAACCTAGCTAACTATTTCAAGAACATATGGAACCTAGCTAACTATTTCAAGAACACATGGAACCTAGCTAACTATTTCAAGAACACATGGAACCTAGCTAACTATTTCCAGAACATATGGAACCTAGCTAACTATTTCAAGAACACATGGAACCTAGCTAACTATTTCAAGAACACATGTAACCTATCTAACTATTTCAAGAACACATGGAACCTAGCAAACTATTTCAAGAACACATGGAACCTAGCTAACTATTTCAAGAACACATGGAACCTAGCTAAATATTTCAAGAACATATGGAACCTAGCTAACTCTTTCAAGAACACATGGAACCTAGCTAACTATTTCAAGAACACATGTAACCTAGCTAACTATTTCAAGAACACATGGAACCTAGCAAACTATTTCAAGAACACATGGAACCTAGCTAACTATTTCAAGAACACATGGAACCTAGCTAACTATTTCAGGAACATATGGAACCTAGCTAACTCTTTCAAGAACACATGGAACCTAGCTAACTATTTCAAGAACACATGGAACCTAGCTAACTATTTCAAGAACACATGGAACCTAGCTAACTATTTCAAGAACACATGGAACCTAGCTAACTATTTCAAGAACACATGGAACCTAGCAAACTATTTCAAGAACAAATGGAACCTAGCTAACTATTTCAAGAACACATGGAACCTAGCTAACTATTTCAAGAACGCATGAACCTAGCTAATTATTTCAAGAACACATGGAACCTAGCTAACTATTTCAAGAACACATGGAACCTAGCTAACTATTTCAAGAACACATGGAACTTAGCTAACTATTTCGAAAACACATGGAACCTAGCTAACTATTTCAAGAACACATGGAACCTAGCAAACTATTTCAAGAACACATGGAACCTAGCTAACTATTTCAAGAACACATGGAACCTAGCTAACTATTTCAAGAACACATGAACCTAGCTAATTATTTCAAGAACACATGGAACCTAGCTAACTATTTCAAGAACACATGGAACTTAGCTAACTATTTCAAAAACACATGGAACCTAGCTAACTATTTCAAGAACACATGAACCTAGCAAACTATTTCAAGAACACATGGAACCTAGCAAACTATTTCAAGAACACATGGAACCTAGCTAACTATTTCAAGAACACATGGAACCTAGCTAACTATTTCAAGAAAACATGAACCTAGCTAATTATTTCAAGAACACATGGAACCTAGCTAACTATTTCAAGAACACATGGAACCTAGCTAACTATTTCAAGAACACATGGAACTTATCTAACTATTTCAAAAACACATGGAACTTAGCTAACTATTTCAAGAACACATGGAACCTACCTAACTATTTCAAGAACACATGGAACCTAGCTAACTATTTCAAGAACACATGGAACCTAGCTAACTATTTCAAGAACACATGGAACCTAGCTAACTATTTCAAGAACACATGGAACCTAGCTAACTATTTCAAGAACACATGAACCTAGCTAATTATTTCAAGAACACATGGAACCTAGCTAACTATTTCAAGAACACATGGAACCTAGCTAACTATTTCAAGAACACATGGAACCTACCAAACTATTTCAAAAACACATGGAACCTAGCAAACTATTTCAAGAACACATGGAACCTAGCTAACTATTTCAAGAACACATGGAACCTACCTAACTATTTCAAGAACACATGGAACCTAGCTAACTATTTCAAGAACACATGGAACCTAGCTAACTATTTCAAGAAAACATGAACCTAGCTAATTATTTCAAGAACACATGGAACCTAGCTAACTATTTCAAGAACACATGGAACCTAGCTAACTATTTCAAGAACACATGGAACTTATCTAACTATTTCAAAAACACATGGAACTTAGCTAACTATTTCAAGAACACATGGAACATACCTAACTATTTCAAGAACACATGGAACCTAGCTAACTATTTCAAGAACACATGGAACCTAGCTAACTATTTCAAGAACACATGGAACCTAGCAAACTATTTCAAGAACAAATGGAACCTAGCTAACTATTTCAAGAACATATGGAACCTAGCTAACTATTTCAAGAACACATGGAACCTAGCTAACTATTTCAAGAACACATGGAACCTAGCTAACTATTTCAAGAACACATGGAACCTAGCTAACTATTTCAAGAACACATGGAACCTAGCTAACTATTTCAAGAACACATGGAACCTAGCTAACTATTTCAAGAACACATGGAACCTAGCTAACAATTTCAAGAACACATGGAACCTAGCTAACTATTTCAAGAACACATGGAACCTAGCAAACTATTTCAAGAACACATGGAACCTAGCAAACTATTTCAAGAACATATGGAACCTAGCTAACTATTTCAAGAACACATGGAACCTAGCTAACTATTTCAAGAACACATGGAACCTAGCTAACTATTTCCAGAACATATGGAACCTAGCTAACTATTTCAAGAACACATGGAACCTAGCTAACTATTTCAAGAACACATGGAACCTAGCAAACTATTTCAAGAACACATGGAACCTAGCTAACTATTTCAAGAACACATGGAACCTAGCTAACTATTTCAAGAACACATGAACCTAGCTAATTATTTCAAGAACACATGGAACCTAGCTAACTATTTCAAGAACACATGGAACTTAGCTAACTATTTCAAAAACACATGGAACCTAGCTAACTATTTCAAGAACACATGAACCTAGCAAACTATTTCAAGAACACATGGAACCTAGCAAACTATTTCAAGAACACATGGAACCTAGCTAACTATTTCAAGAACACATGGAACCTAGCTAACTATTTCAAGAAAACATGAACCTAGCTAATTATTTCAAGAACACATGGAACCTAGCTAACTATTAAAAGAACACATGGAACCTAGCTAACTATTTCAAGAACACATGGAACTTATCTAACTATTTCAAAAACACATGGAACTTAGCTAACTATTTCAAGAACACATGGAACCTACCTAACTATTTCAAGAACACATGGAACCTAGCTAACTATTTCAAGAACACATGGAACCTAGCTAACTATTTCAAGAACACATGGAACCTAGCTAACTATTTCAAGAACACATGGATCCTAGCTAACTATTTCAAGAACACATGAACCTAGCTAATTATTTCAAGAACACATGGAACCTAGCTAACTATTTCAAGAACACATGGAACCTAGCTAACTATTTCAAGAACACATGGAACCTACCAAACTATTTCAAAAACACATGGAACCTAGCAAACTATTTCAAGAACACATGGAACCTAGCTAACTATTTCAAGAACACATGGAACTTAGCTAACTATTTCAAGAACACATGGAACCTACCTAACTATTTCAAGAACACATGGAACCTAGCTAACTATTTCAAGAACACATGGAACTTAGCTAACTATTTCAAGAACACATGGAACCTACCTAACTATTTCAAGAACACATGGAACCTAGCTAACTATTTAAAGAACACATGGAACCTAGCTAACTATTTCAAGAACACATGGAACCTAGCTAACTATTTCAAGAACACATGGAACCTAGCTAACTATTTCAAGAACACATGGAACCTAGCTAACTATTTCAAGAACACATGGAACCTAGGTAACTATTTCAAGAACACATGGAACCTAGCAAACTATTTCAAGAACACATGGAACCTAGCTAACTATTTCAAGAACACATGGAACCTAGCTAACTATTTCAAGAACACATGGAACCTAGCAAACTATTTCAAGAACAAATGGAACCTAGCTAACTATTTCAAGAACATATGGAACCTAGCTAACTATTTCAAGAACACATGGAACCTAGCTAACTATTTCAAGAACACATGGAACCTAGCTAACTATTTCAAGAACACATGGAACCTAGCTAACTATTTCAAGAACACATGGAACCTAGCTAACTATTTCAAGAACACATGGAACCTAGCTAACTATTTCAAGAACACATGGAACCTAGCTAACTATTTCAAGAACACATGGAACCTAGCTAACTATTTCAAGAACACATGGAACCTAGCTAACTATTTCAAGAACATATGGAACCTAGCTAACTATTTCAAGAACACATGGAACCTAGCTAACTATTTCAAGAACACATGGAACCTAGCTAACTATTTCAAGAACACATGGAACTTATCTAACTATTTCAAAAACACATGGAACTTAGCTAACTATTTCAAGAACACATGGAACCTACCTAACTATTTCAAGAACACATGGAACCTAGCTAACTATTTCAAGAACACATGGAACCTAGCTAACTATTTCAAGAACACATGGAACCTAGCTAACTATTTCAAGAACACATGGAACCTAGCTAACTATTTCAAGAACACATGAACCTAGCTAATTATTTCAAGAACACATGGAACCTAGCTAACTATTTCAAGAACACATGGAACCTAGCTAACTATTTCAAGAACACATGGAACCTACCAAACTATTTCAAAAACACATGGAACCTAGCAAACTATTTCAAGAACACATGGAACCTAGCTAACTATTTCAAGAACACATGGAACCTACCTAACTATTTCAAGAACACATGGAACCTACCTAACTATTTCAAGAACACATGGAACCTAGCTAACTATTTCAAGAACACATGGAACCTAGCTAACTATTTCAAGAACACATGGAACCTAGCTAACTATTTCAAGAACACATGGAACCTAGCTAACTATTTCAAGAAAACATGAACCTAGCTAATTATTTCAAGAACACATGGAACCTAGCTAACTATTTCAAGAACACATGGAACCTAGCTAACTATTTCAAGAACACATGGAACTTATCTAACTATTTCAAAAACACATGGAACTTAGCTAACTATTTCAAGAACACATGGAACCTACCTAACAATTTCAAGAACACATGGAACCTAGCTAACTATTTCAAGAACACATGGAACCTAGCTAACTATTTCAAGAACACATGGAACCTAGCTAACTATTTCAAGAACACATGGAACCTAGCTAACTATTTCAAGAACACATGGAACCTAGCTAACTATTTCAAGAACACATGAACCTAGCTAATTATTTCAAGAACACATGGAACCTAGCTAACTATTTGAAGAACACATGGAACCTAGCTAACTATTTCAAGAACACATGGAACCTAGCTAACTATTTCAAGAACACATGGAACCTAGCTAACTATTTCAAGAACACATGAACCTAGCTAATTATTTCAAGAACACATGGAACCTACCTAACTATTTCAAGAACACATGGAACCTAGCTAACTATTTCAAGAACACATGGAACCTAGCTAACTATTTCAAGAACACATGGAACCTAGCTAACTATTTCAAGAACACATGGAACCTAGCAAACTATTTCAAGAACACATGGAACCTAGCTAACTATTTCAAGAACACATGGAACCTAGCTAACTATTTCAAGAACACATGGAACCTAGCTAACTATTTCAAGAACACATGGAACCTAGCTAACTATTTCAAGAACACATGGAACATAGCTAACTATTTCAAGAACACATGGAACCTAGGTAACTATTTCAAGAACACATGGAACCTAGCAAACTATTTCAAGAACACATGGAACCTAGCTAACTATTTCAAGAACACATGGAACCTAGCTAACTATTTCAAGAACACATGGAACCTAGCTAACTATTTAAAGAACACATGGAACCTAGCTAACTATTTCAAGAACACATGGAACCTAGCTAACTATTTCAAGAACACATGGAACCTAGCTAACTATTTCAAGAACACATGGAACCTAGCTAACTATTTCAAGAACACATGGAACCTAGGTAACTATTTCAAGAACACATGGAACCTAGCAAACTATTTCAAGAACACATGGAACCTAGCTAACTATTTCAAGAACACATGGAACCTAGCTAACTATTTCAAGAACACATGGAACCTAGCAAACTATTTCAAGAACAAATGGAACCTAGCTAACTATTTCAAGAACATATGGAACCTAGCTAACTATTTCAAGAACACATGGAACCTAGCTAACTATTTCAAGAACACATGGAACCTAGCTAACTATTTCAAGAACACATGGAACCTAGCTAACTATTTCAAGAACACATGGAACCTAGCTAACTATTTCAAGAACACATGGAACCTAGCTAACTATTTCAAGAACACATGGAACCTAGCTAACTATTTCAAGAACACATGGAACCTAGCTAACTATTTCAAGAACACATGGAACCTAGCTAACTATTTCAAGAACACATGGAACCTAGCTAACTATTTCAAGAACACATGGAACCTAGCTAACTATTTCAAGAACATATGGAACCTAGCTAACTATTTCAAGAACACATGGAACCTAGCTAACTATTTCAAGAACACATGGAACCTAGCTAACTATTTCAAGAACACATGGAACCTAGCAAACTATTTCAAGAACACATGGAACCTAGCAAACTATTTCAAGAACACATGGAACCTAGCTAACTATTTCAAGAACACATGGAACCTAGCTAACTATTTCAAGAACACATGGAACTTAGCTAACTATTTCAAGAACACATGGAACCTACCTAACTATTTCAAGAACACATGGAACCTAGCTAACAATTTAAAGAACACATGGAACCTAGCTAACTATTTCAAGAACACATGGAACCTAGCTAACTATTTCAAGAACACATGGAACCTAGCTAACTATTTCAAGAACACATGGAACCTAGCTAACTATTTCAAGAACACATGGAACCTAGGTAACTATTTCAAGAACACATGGAACCTAGCAAACTATTTCAAGAACACATGGAACCTAGCTAACTATTTCAAGAACACATGGAACCTAGCTAACTATTTCAAGAACACATGGAACCTAGCAAACTATTTCAAGAACAAATGGAACCTAGCTAACTATTTCAAGAACATATGGAACCTAGCTAACTATTTCAAGAACACATGGAACCTAGCTAACTATTTCAAGAACACATGGAACCTAGCTAACTATTTCAAGAACACATGGAACCTAGCTAACTATTTCAAGAACACATGGAACCTAGCTAACTATTTCAAGAACACATGGAACCTAGCTAACTATTTCAAGAACACATGGAACCTAGCTAACTATTTCAAGAACACATGGAACCTAGCTAACTATTTCAAGAACACATGGAACCTAGCTAACTATTTCAAGAACATATGGAACCTAGCTAACTATTTCAAGAACACATGGAACCTAGCTAACTATTTCAAGAACACATGGAACCTAGCTAACTATTTCAAGAACACATGGAACTTATCTAACTATTTCAAAAACACATGGAACTTAGCTAACTATTTCAAGAACACATGGAACCTACCTAACTATTTCAAGAACACATGGAACCTAGCTAACTATTTCAAGAACACATGGAACCTAGCTAACTATTTCAAGAACACATGGAACCTAGCTAACTATTTCAAGAACACATGGAACCTAGCTAACTATTTCAAGAACACATGAACCTAGCTAATTATTTCAAGAACACATGGAACCTAGCTAACTATTTCAAGAACACATGGAACCTAGCTAACTATTTCAAGAACACATGGAACCTACCAAACTATTTCAAAAACACATGGAACCTAGCAAACTATTTCAAGAACACATGGAACCTAGCTAACTATTTCAAGAACACATGGAACCTACCTAACTATTTCAAGAACACATGGAACCTACCTAACTATTTCAAGAACACATGGAACCTAGCTAACTATTTCAAGAACACATGGAACCTAGCTAACTATTTCAAGAACACATGGAACCTAGCTAACTATTTCAAGAACACATGGAACCTAGCTAACTATTTCAAGAAAACATGAACCTAGCTAATTATTTCAAGAACACATGGAACCTAGCTAACTATTTCAAGAACACATGGAACCTAGCTAACTATTTCAAGAACACATGGAACTTATCTAACTATTTCAAAAACACATGGAACCTACCTAACTATTTCAAGAACACATGGAACCTAGCTAACTATTTCAAGAACACATGGAACCTAGCTAACTATTTCAAGAACACATGGAACCTAGCTAACTATTTCAAGAACACATGGAACCTAGCTAACTATTTCAAGAACACATGGAACCTAGCTAACTATTTCAAGAACACATGAACCTAGCTAATTATTTCAAGAACACATGGAACCTAGCTAACTATTTGAAGAACACATGGAACCTAGCTAACTATTTCAAGAACACATGGAACCTAGCTAACTATTTCAAGAACACATGGAACCTAGCTAACTATTTCAAGAACACATGAACCTAGCTAATTATTTCAAGAACACATGGAACCTACCTAACTATTTCAAGAACACATGGAACCTAGCTAACTATTTCAAGAACACATGGAACCTAGCTAACTATTTCAAGAACACATGGAACCTAGCTAACTATTTCAAGAACACATGGAACTTAGCTAACTATTTCAAGAACACATGGAACCTAGCTAACTATTTCAAGAACACATGGAACTTAGCTAACTATTTCAAGAACACATGGAACCTACCTAACTATTTCAAGAACACATGGAACCTAGATAACTATTTCAAGAACACATGGAACCTAGCTAACTATTTCAAGAACACATGGAACCTAGCTAACTATTTCGAGAACACATGGAACCTAGCAAACTATTTCAAGAACACATGGAACTTAGCTAACTATTTCAAGATCATATGGAACCTAGCTAACTATTTCAAGAACACATGGAACCTAGCTAACTATTTCAAGAACACATGGAACCTAGCTAACTATTTCAAGAACACATGGAACCTAGCTAACTATTTCAAGAACACATGGAACCTAGCTAACTATTTCAAGAACACATGGAACCTAGCTAACTATTTCAAGAACACATGTAACCTGGCAAACTATTTCAAGAACACATGGAACCTAGCTAACTATTTCAAGAACACATGGAACCTAGCTAACTATTTCAAGAACACATGGAACCTAGCTAACTATTTCAAGAACACATGGAACCTAGCTAACTATTTCAAGAACACATGGAACCTAGCTAACTATTTCAAGAACACATGGAACCTAGCTAACTATTTCAAGAACACATGGAACCTAGCTAACTATTTCAAGAACACATGGAACCTAGCTAACTATTTCAAGAACACATGGAACCTAGCTAACTATTTCAAGAACATATGGAACCTAGCTAACTATTTCAAGAACACATGGAACCTAGCTAACTATTTCAAGAACACATGGAACCTAGCTAACAATTTCAAGAACACATGGAACCTAGCTAACTATTTCAAGAACACATGGAATCTAGCTAACTATTTCAAGAACACATGGAACCTAGCTAACTATTTCAAGAACATATGGAACCTAGCTAACTATTTCAAGAACACATGGAACCTAGCTAACTATTTCAAGAACACATGGAACCTAGCTAACTATTTCCAGAACATATGGAACCTAGCTAACTATTTCAAGAACACATGGAACCTAGCTAACTATTTCAAGAACACATGTAACCTATCTAACTATTTCAAGAACACATGGAACCTAGCAAACTATTTCAAGAACACATGGAACCTAGCTAACTATTTCAAGAACACATGGAACCTAGCTAAATATTTCAAGAACATATGGAACCTAGCTAACTCTTTCAAGAACACATGGAACCTAGCTAACTATTTCAAGAACACATGTAACCTAGCTAACTATTTCAAGAACACATGGAACCTAGCAAACTATTTCAAGAACACATGGAACCTAGCTAACTATTTCAAGAACACATGGAACCTAGCTAACTATTTCAGGAACATATGGAACCTAGCTAACTCTTTCAAGAACACATGGAACCTAGCTAACTATTTCAAGAACACATGGAACCTAGCTAACTATTTCAAGAACACATGGAACCTAGCTAACTATTTCAAGAACACATGGAACCTAGCTAACTATTTCAAGAACACATGGAACCTAGCAAACTATTTCAAGAACAAATGGAACCTAGCTAACTATTTCAAGAACACATGGAACCTAGCTAACTATTTCAAGAACGCATGAACCTAGCTAATTATTTCAAGAACACATGGAACCTAGCTAACTATTTCAAGAACACATGGAACCTAGCTAACTATTTCAAGAACACATGGAACTTAGCTAACTATTTCGAAAACACATGGAACCTAGCTAACTATTTCAAGAACACATGAAACCTAGCAAACTATTTCAAGAACACATGGAACCTAGCTAACTATTTCAAGAACACATGGAACCTAGCTAACTATTTCAAGAACACATGAACCTAGCTAATTATTTCAAGAACACATGGAACCTAGCTAACTATTTCAAGAACACATGGAACTTAGCTAACTATTTCAAAAACACATGGAACCTAGCTAACTATTTCAAGAACACATGAACCTAGCAAACTATTTCAAGAACACATGGAACCTAGCAAACTATTTCAAGAACACATGGAACCTAGCTAACTATTTCAAGAACACATGGAACCTAGCTAACTATTTCAAGAAAACATGAACCTAGCTAATTATTTCAAGAACACATGGAACCTAGCTAACTATTTCAAGAACACATGGAACCTAGCTAACTATTTCAAGAACACATGGAACTTATCTAACTATTTCAAAAACACATGGAACTTAGCTAACTATTTCAAGAACACATGGAACCTACCTAACTATTTCAAGAACACATGGAACCTAGCTAACTATTTCAAGAACACATGGAACCTAGCTAACTATTTCAAGAACACATGGAACCTAGCTAACTATTTCAAGAACACATGGAACCTAGCTAACTATTTCAAGAACACATGAACCTAGCTAATTATTTCAAGAACACATGGAACCTAGCTAACTATTTCAAGAACACATGGAACCTAGCTAACTATTTCAAGAACACATGGAACCTACCAAACTATTTCAAAAACACATGGAACCTAGCAAACTATTTCAAGAACACATGGAACCTAGCTAACTATTTCAAGAACACATGGAACCTACCTAACTATTTCAAGAACACATGGAACCTAGCTAACTATTTCAAGAACACATGGAACCTAGCTAACTATTTCAAGAAAACATGAACCTAGCTAATTATTTCAAGAACACATGGAACCTAGCTAACTATTTCAAGAACACATGGAACCTAGCTAACTATTTCAAGAACACATGGAACTTATCTAACTATTTCAAAAACACATGGAACTTAGCTAACTATTTCAAGAACACATGGAACATACCTAACTATTTCAAGAACACATGGAACCTAGCTAACTATTTCAAGAACACATGGAACCTAGCTAACTATTTCAAGAACACATGGAACCTAGCTAACTATTTCAAGAACACATGGAACCTAGCTAACTATTTCAAGAACACATGAACCTAGCTAATTATTTCAAGAACACATGGAACCTAGCTAACTATTTCAAGAACACATGGAACCTAGCTAACTATTTCAAGAACACATGGAACCTACCAAACTATTTCAAAAACACATGGATCCTAGCAAACTATTTCAAGAACACATGGAACCTAGCTAACTATTTCAAGAACACATGGAACCTACCTAACTATTTCAAGAACACATGGAACCTACCTAACTATTTCAAGAACACATGGAACCTAGCTAACTATTTCAAGAACACATGGAACCTAGCTAACTATTTCAAGAACACATGGAACCTAGCTAACTATTTCAAGAACACATGGAACCTAGCTAACTATTTCAAGAACACATGAACCTAGCTAATTATTTCAAGAACACATGGAACCTAGCTAACTATTTCAAGAACACATGGAACTTAGCTAACTATTTCAAAAGCACAGGGAACCTAGCTAACTATTTCAAGAACACATGAACCTAGCAAACTATTTCAAGAACACATGGAACCTAGCAAACTATTTCAAGAACACATGGAACCTAGCTAACTATTTCAAGAACACATGGAACCTAGCTAACTATTTCAAGAAAACATGAACCTAGCTAATTATTTCAAGAACACATGGAACCTAGCTAACTATTTCAAGAACACATGGAACCTAGCTAACTATTTCAAGAACACATGGAACTTATCTAACTATTTCAAAAACACATGGAACTTAGCTAACTATTTCAAGAACACATGGAACCTACCTAACTATTTCAAGAACACATGGAACCTAGCTAACTATTTCAAGAACACATGGAACCTAGCTAACTATTTCAAGAACACATGGAACCTAGCTAACTATTTCAAGAACACATGGAACCTAGCTAACTATTTCAAGAACACATGGAACCTAGCTAACTATTTCAAGAACACATGAACCTAGCTATTTATTTCAAGAACACATGGAACCTAGCTAACTATTTCAAGAACACATGGAACCTAGCTAACTATTTCAAGAACACATGGAACCTACCAAACTATTTCAAAAACACATGGAACCTAGCAAACTATTTCAAGAACACATGGAACCTAGCTAACTATTTCAAGAACACATGGAACTTAGCTAACTATTTCAAGAACACATGGAACCTACCTAACTATTTCAAGAACACATGGAACCTACCTAACTATTTCAAGAACACATGGAACCTAGCTAACTATTTCAAGAACACATGGAACCTAGCTAACTATTTCAAGAACACATGGAACCTAGCAAACTATTTCAAGAACACATGGAACCTAGCTAACTATTTCAAGAACATATGGAACCTAGCTAACTATTTCAAGAACACATGGAACCTAGCTAACTATTTCAAGAACACATGGAACCTAGCTAACTATTTCAAGAACACATGGAACCTAGCTAACAATTTCAAGAACACATGGAACCTAGCTAACTATTTCAAGAACACATGGAACCTAGCAAACTATTTCAAGAACACATGGAACCTAGCTAACTATTTCAAGAACATATGGAACCTAGCTAACTATTTCAAGAACACATGGAACCTAGCTAACTATTTCAAGAACACATGGAACCTAGCTAACTATTTCCAGAACATATGGAACCTAGCTAACTATTTCAAGAACACATGGAACCTAGCTAACTATTTCAAGAACACATGTAACCTAGCTAACTATATCAAGAACACATGGAACCTAGCAAACTATTTCAAGAACACATGGAACCTAGCTAACTATTTCAAGAACACATGGAACCTAGCTAACTATTTCAAGAACACATGGAACCTAGCTAACTATTTCAAGAACACATGGAACCTAGCAAACTATTTCAAGAACACATGGAACCTAGCTAACTATTTCAGAACACATGGAACCTAGCTAACTATTTCAAGAACACATGGAACCTAGCTAACTATTTCAAGAACACATGGAACCTAGCTAACTATTTCAATATTTCAAGAACACATGGAACCTAGCTAACTATTTCAAGAACACATGGAACCTAGTTAACTATTTCAAGAACACATGGAACCTAGCTAACTATTTCAAGAACACATGGAACCTAGCTAACTATTTCAAGAACACATGGAACCTAGCTAACTATTTCAAGAACACATGGAACCTAGGTAACTATTTCAAGAACACATGGAACCTAGCAAACTATTTCAAGAACACATGGAACCTAGCTAACTATTTCAAGAACACATGGAACCTAGCTAACTATTTCAAGAACACATGGAACCTAGCTAACTATTTCAAGAACACATGGAACCTAGCTAACTATTTCAAGAACACATGGAACCTAGCTAACTATTTCAAGAACATATGGAACCTAGCTAACTATTTCAAGAACACATGGAACCTAGCTAACTATTTCAAGAACACATGGAACCTAGCAAACTATTTCAAGAACACATGGAACCTAGCAAACTATTTCAAGAACACATGGAACCTAGCAAACTATTTCAAGAACACGTGGAACCTAGCTAACTATTTCAAGAACACATGGAACCTAGCTAACTATTTCAAGAACACATGGAAGCTAGCTAACTATTTCAAGAACACATGGAACCTAGCAAACTATTTCAAGAACACATGGAACCTAGCTAACTATTTCAAGAACACATAGAACCTAGCTAACTATTTCAAGAACACATGGAACCTAGCAAACTATTTCAAGAACAAATGGAACCTAGCTAACTATTTCAAGAACATATGGAACCTAGCTAACTATTTCAAGAACACATGGAACCTAGCTAACTATTTCAAGAACACATGGAACCTAGCTAACTATTTCAAGAACACATGGAACCTAGCTAACTATTTCAAGAACACATGGAACCTAGCTAACTATTTCAAGAACACATGGAACCTAGCTAACTATTTCAAGAACACATGGAACCTAGCTAACTATTTCAAGAACACATGGAACCTAGCTAACTATTTCAAGAACACATGGAACCTAGGTAACTATTTCAAGAACACATGGTACCTAGCAAACTATTTCAAGAACACATGGAACCTAGCTAACTATTTCAAGAACATATGGAACCTAGCTAACTATTTCAAGAACACATGGAACCTAGGTAACTATTTCAAGAACACATGGAACCTAGCTAACAATTTCAAGAACACATGGAACCTAGCTAACTATTTCAAGAACACATGGAACCTAGCTAACAATTTCAAGAACACATGGAACCTAGCTAACTATTTCAAGAACACATGGAACCTAGCAAACTATTTCAAGAACACATGGAACCTAGCTAACTATTTCAAGAACATATGGAACCTAGCTAACTATTTCAAGAACACATGGAACCTAGCTAACTATTTCAAGAACACATGGAACCTAGCTAACTATTTCCAGAACATATGGAACCTAGCTAACTATTTCAAGAACACATGGAACCTAGCTAACTATTTCAAGAACACATGTAACCTAGCTAACTATTTCAAGAACACATGGAACCTAGCAAACTATTTCAAGAACACATGGAACCTAGCTAACTATTTCAAGAACACATGGAACCTAGCTAACTATTTCAAGAACATATGGAACCTAGCTAACTCTTTCAAGAACACATGGAACCTAGCTAACTATTTCAAGAACACATGGAACCTAGCTAACTATTTCAAGAACACATGGAACCTAGCTAACTATTTCAAGAACAGATGTAACCTAGCTAACTATTTCAAGAACACATGGAACCTAGCAAACTATTTCAAGAACACATGGAACCTAGCTAACTATTTCAAGAACACATGGAACCTAGCTAACTATTTCAAGAACATATGGAACCTAGCTAACTCTTTCAAGAACACATGGAACCTAGCTAACTATTTCAAGAACACATGGAACCTAGCTAACTATTTCAAGAACACATGGAACCTAGCTAACTATTTCAAGAACACATGGAACCTAGCTAACTATTTCAAGAACACATGGAACCTAGCAAACTATTTCAAGAACACATGGAACCTAGCTAACTATTTCAAGAACACATGGAACCTAGCTAACTATTTCAAGAACGCATGAACCTAGCTAATTATTTCAAGAACACATGGAACCTAGCTAACTATTTCAAGAACACATGGAACCTAGCTAACTATTTCAAGAACACATGGAACTTAGCTAACTATTTCGAAAACACATGGAACCTAGCTAACTATTTCAAGAACACATGGAACCTAGCAAACTATTTCAAGAACACATGGAACCTAGCTAACTATTTCAAGAACACATGGAACCTAGCTAACTATTTCAAGAACACATGAACCTAGCTAATTATTTCAAGAACACATGGAACCTAGCTAACTATTTCAAGAACACATGGAACTTAGCTAACTATTTCAAAAACACATGGAACCTAGCTAACTATTTCAAGAACACATGAACCTAGCAAACTATTTCAAGAACACATGGAACCTAGCAAACTATTTCAAGAACACATGGAACCTAGCTAACTATTTCAAGAACACATGGAACCTAGCTAACTATTTCAAGAAAACATGAACCTAGCTAATTATTTCAAGAACACATGGAACCTAGCTAACTATTTCAAGAACACATGGAACCTAGCTAACTATTTCAAGAACACATGGAACTTATCTAACTATTTCAAAAACACATGGAACTTAGCTAACTATTTCAAGAACACATGGAACCTACCTAACTATTTCAAGAACACATGGAACCTAGCTAACTATTTCAAGAACACATGGAACCTAGCTAACTATTTCAAGAACACATGGAACCTAGCTAACTATTTCAAGAACACATGGAACCTAGCTAACTATTTCAAGAACACATGAACCTAGCTAATTATTTCAAGAACACATGGAACCTAGCTAACTATTTCAAGAACACATGGAACCTAGCTAACTATTTCAAGAACACATGGAACCTACCAAACTATTTCAAAAACACATGGAACCTAGCAAACTATTTCAAGAACACATGGAACCTAGCTAACTATTTCAAGAACACATGGAACCTACCTAACTATTTCAAGAACACATGGAACCTAGCTAACTATTTCAAGAACACATGGAACCTAGCTAACTATTTCAAGAAAACATGAACCTAGCTAATTATTTCAAGAACACATGGAACCTAGCAAACTATTTCAAGAACAAATGGAACCTAGCTAACTATTTCAATATTTCAAGAACACATGGAACCTAGCTAACTATTTCAAGAACACATGGAACCTAGCTAACTCTTTCAAGAACAGATGGAACCTAGCTAACTATTTCAAGAACACATGGAACCTAGCTAACTATTTCAAGAACACATGGAACCTAGCTAACTATTTCAAGAACACATGGAACCTAGCTAACCATTTCAAGAACATATGGAACCTAGCTAACTATTTCAAGAACACATGGAACCTAGCAAACTATTTCAAGAACACATGGAACCTAGCTAACTATTTCAAGAACACATGGAACCTAGCTAACTATTTCAAGAACACATGGAACCTAGCTAACTATTTCAAGAACACATGGAACCTAGCAAACTATTTCAAGAACACATGGAACCTAGCAAACTATTTCAAGAACACATGGAACCTAGCAAACTATTTCAAGAACACGTGGAACCTAGCTAACTATTTCAAGAACACATGGAACCTAGCTAACTATTTCAAGAACACATGGAAGCTAGCTAACTATTTCAAGAACACATGGAACCTAGCAAACTATTTCAAGAACACATGGAAGCTAGCTAACTATTTCAAGAACACATGGAACCTAGCTAACTATTTCAAGAACACATGGAACCTAGCAAACTATTTCAAGAACAAATGGAACCTAGCTAACTATTTCAAGAACATATGGAACCTAGCTAACTATTTCAAGAACACATGGAACCTAGCTAACTATTTCAAGAACACATGGAACCTAGCTAACTATTTCAAGAACACATGGAACCTAGCTAACTATTTCAAGAACACATGGAACCTAGCTAACTATTTCAAGAACACATGGAACCTAGCTAACTATTTCAAGAACACATGGAACCTAGCTAACTATTTCAAGAACACATGGAACCTAGCTAACTATTTCAAGAACACATGGAACCTAGGTAACTATTTCAAGAACACATGGAACCTAGCAAACTATTTCAAGAACACATGGAACCTAGCTAACTATTTCAAGAACATATGGAACCTAGCTAACTATTTCAAGAACACATGGAACCTAGGTAACTATTTCAAGAACACATGGAACCTAGCTAACTATTTCAAGAACACATGGAACCTAGCTAACTATTTCAAGAACACATGGAACCTAGCTAACAATTTCAAGAACACATGGAACCTAGCTAACTATTTCAAGAACACATGGAACCTAGCAAACTATTTCAAGAACACATGGAACCTAGCTAACTATTTCAAGAACATATGGAACCTAGCTAACTATTTCAAGAACACATGGAACCTAGCTAACTATTTCAAGAACACATGGAACCTAGCTAACTATTTCCAGAACATATGGAACCTAGCTAACTATTTCAAGAACACATGGAACCTAGCTAACTATTTCAAGAACACATGTAACCTAGCTAACTATTTCAAGAACACATGGAACCTAGCAAACTATTTCAAGAACACATGGAACCTAGCTAACTATTTCAAGAACACATGGAACCTAGCTAACTATTTCAAGAACATATGGAACCTAGCTAACTCTTTCAAGAACACATGGAACCTAGCTAACTATTTCAAGAACACATGGAACCTAGCTAACTATTTCAAGAACACATGGAACCTAGCTAACTATTTCAAGAACACATGTAACCTAGCTAACTATTTCAAGAACACATGGAACCTAGCAAACTATTTCAAGAACACATGGAACCTAGCTAACTATTTCAAGAACACATGGAACCTAGCTAACTATTTCAAGAACATATGGAACCTAGCTAACTCTTTCAAGAACACATGGAACCTAGCTAACTATTTCAAGAACACATGGAACCTAGCTAACTATTTCAAGAACACATGGAACCTAGCTAACTATTTCAAGAACACATGGAACCTAGCTAACTATTTCAAGAACACATGGAACCTAGCAAACTATTTCAAGAACACATGGAACCTAGCTAACTATTTCAAGAACACATGGAACCTAGCTAACTATTTCAAGAACGCATGAACCTAGCTAATTATTTCAAGAACACATGGAACCTAGCTAACTATTTCAAGAACACATGGAACCTAGCTAACTATTTCAAGAACACATGGAACTTAGCTAACTATTTCAAAAACACATGGAACCTAGCTAACTATTTCAAGAACACATGGAACCTAGCAAACTATTTCAAGAACACATGGAACCTAGCTAACTATTTCAAGAACACATGGAACCTAGCTAACTATTTCAAGAACACATGAACCTAGCTAATTATTTCAAGAACACATGGAACCTAGCTAACTATTTCAAGAACACATGGAACTTAGCTAACTATTTCAAAAACACATGGAACCTAGCTAACTATTTCAAGAACACATGAACCTAGCAAACTATTTCAAGAACACATGGAACCTAGCAAACTATTTCAAGAACACATGGAACCTAGCTAACTATTTCAAGAACACATGGAACCTAGCTAACTATTTCAGGAAAACATGAACCTAGCTAATTATTTCAAGAACACATGGAACATAGCTAACTATTTCAAGAACACATGGAACCTAGCTAACTATTCCAAGAACACATGGAACTTATCTAACTATTTCAAAAACACATGGAACTTAGCTAACTATTTCAAGAACACATGGAACCTACCTAACTATTTCAAGAACACATGGAACCTAGCTAACTATTTCAAGAACACATGGAACCTAGCTAACTATTTCAAGAACACATGGAACCTAGCTAACTATTTCAAGAACACATGGAACCTAGCTAACTATTTCAAGAACACATGAACCTAGCTAATTATTTCAAGAACACATGGAACCTAGCTAACTATTTCAAGAACACATGGAACCTAGCTAACTATTTCAAGAACACATGGAACCTACCAAACTATTTCAAAAACACATGGAACCTAGCAAACTATTTCAAGAACACATGGAACCTAGCTAACTATTTCAAGAACACATGGAACCTACCTAACTATTTCAAGAACACATGGAACCTAGCTAACTATTTCAAGAACACATGGAACCTAGCTAACTATTTCAAGAAAACATGAACCTAGCTAATTATTTCAAGAACACATGGAACCTAGCTAACTATTTCAAGAACACATGGAACCTAGCTAACTATTTCAAGAACACATGGAACTTATCTAACTATTTCAAAAACACATGGAACTTAGCTAACTATTTCAAGAACACATGGAACCTACCTAACTATTTCAAGAACACATGGAACCTAGCTAACTATTTCAAGAACACATGGAACCTAGCTAACTATTTCAAGAACACATGGAACCTAGCTAACTATTTCGAGAACACATGGAACCTAGCTAACTATTTCAAGAACACATGAACCAAGCTAATTATTTCAAGAACACATGGAACCTAGCTAACTATTTCAAGAACACATGGAACCTAGCTAACTATTTCAAGAACACATGGAACCTACCAAACTATGTCAAAAACACATGGAACTTAGCAAACTATTTCAAGAACACATGGAACCTAGCTAACTATTTCAAGAACACATGGAACCTACCTAACTATTTCAAGAACACATGGAACCTACCTAACTATTTCAAGAACACATGGAACCTAGCTAACTATTTCAAGAACACATGGAACCTAGCTAACTATTTCAAGAACACATGGAACCTAGCTAACTATTTCAAGAACACATGGAACCTAGCTAACTATTTCAAGAAAACATGAACCAAGCTAATTATTTCAAGAACACATGGAACCTAGCTAACTATTTCAAGAACACATGGAACCTAGCTAACTATTTCAAGAACACATGGAACTTATCTAACTATTTCAAAAACACATGGAACTTAGCTAACTATTTCAAGAACACATGGAACCTACCTAACTATTTCAAGAACACATGGAACCTAGCTAACTATTTCAAGAACACATGGAACCTAGCTAACTATTTCAAGAACACATGGAACTTAGCTAACTATTTCAAAAGCACATGGAACCTAGCTAACTATTTCAAGAACACATGAACCTAGCAAACTATTTCAAGAACACATGGAACCTAGCTAACTATTTCAAGAACACATGGAACCTAGCTAACTATTTCAAGAACACATGGAACCTAGCTAACTATTTCAAGAAACATGAACCTAGCTAATTATTTCAAGAACACATGGAACCTAGCTAACTATTTCAAGAACACATGGAACCTAGCTAACTATTTCAAGAACACATGGAACTTATCTAACTATTTCAAAAACACATGGAACTTAGCTAACTATTTCAAGAACACATGGAACCTACCTAACTATTTCAAGAACACATGGAACCTAGCTAACTATTTCAAGAACACATGGAACCTAGCTAACTATTTCAAGAACACATGGAACCTAGCTAACTATTTCAAGAACACATGGAACCTAGCTAACTATTTCAAGAACACATGGAACCTAGCTAACTATTTCAAGAACACATGAACCTAGCTAATTATTTCAAGAACACATGGAACATAGCTAACTATTTCAAGAACACATGGAACCTAGCTAACTATTTCAAGAACACATGGAACCTACCAAACTATTTCAAAAACACATGGAACCTAGCAAACTATTTCAAGAACACATGGAACCTAGCTAACTATTTCAAGAACACATGGAACTTAGCTAACTATTTCAAGAACACATGGAACCTACCTAACTATTTCAAGAACACATGGAACCTACCTAACTATTTCAAGAACACATGGAACCTAGCTAACTATTTCAAGAACACATGGAACCTAGCTAACTATTTCAAGAACACATGGAACCTAGCAAACTATTTCAAGAACACATGGAACCTAGCGAACTATTTCAAGAACATATGGAACCTAGCTAACTATTTCAAGAACACATGGAACCTAGCTAACTATTTCAAGAACACATGGAACCTAGCTAACTATTTCAAGAACACATGGAACCTAGCAAACTATTTCAAGAACACATGGAACCTAGCTAACTATTTCAAGAACACATGGAACCTAGCTAACTATTTCAAGAACACATGGAACCTAGCTAACTATTTCAAGAACACATGGAACCTAGCTAACTATTTCAATATTTCAAGAACACATGGAACCTAGCTAACTATTTCAAGAACACATGGAACCTAGCTAACTATTTCAAGAACACATGGAACCTAGCTAACTATTTCAAGAACACATGGAACCTAGCTAACTATTTCAAGAACACATGGAACCTAGCTAACTATTTCAAGAACACATGGAACCTAGGTAACTATTTCAAGAACACATGGAACCTAGCAAACTATTTCAAGAACACATGGAACCTAGCTAACTATTTCAAGAACACATGGAACCTAGCTAACTATTTCAAGAACACATGGAACCTAGCTAACTATTTCAAGAACACATGGAACCTAGCTAACTATTTCAAGAACACATGGAACCTAGGTAACTATTTCAAGAACACATGGAACCTAGCAAACTATTTCAAGAACACATGGAACCTAGCTAACTATTTCAAGAACACATGGAACCTAGCTAACTATTTCAAGAACACATGGAACCTAGCAAACTATTTCAAGAACAAATGGAAAATAGCTAACTATTTCAAGAACATATGGAACCTAGCTAACTATTTCAAGAACACATGGAACCTAGCTAACTATTTCAAGAACACTTGGAACCTAGCTAACTATTTCAAGAACACATGGAACCTAGCTAACTATTTCAAGAACACATGGAACCTAGCTAACTATTTCAAGAACACATGGAACCTAGCTAACTATTTCAAGAACACATGGAACCTAGCTAACTATTTCAAGAACACATGGAACCTAGCTAACTATTTCAATATTTCAAGAACACATGGAACCTAGCTAACTATTTCAAGAACACATGGAACCTAGCTAACTATTTCAAGAACACATGGAACCTAGCTAACTATTTCAAGAACACATGGAACCTAGCTAACTATTTCAAGAACACATGGAACTTAGCTAACTATTTCAAGAACACATGGAACCTACCTAACTATTTCAAGAACACATGGAACCTAGATAACTATTTCAAGAACACATGGAACCTAGCTAACTATTTCAAGAACACATGGAACCTAGCTAACTATTTCAAGAACACATGGAACCTAGCAAACTATTTCAAGAACACATGGAACCTAGCTAACTATTTCAAGAACATATGGAACCTAGCTAACTATTTCAAGAACACATGGAACCTAGCTAACTATTTCAAGAACACATGGAACCTAGCAAACTATTTCAAGAACACATGGAACCTAGTTAACTATTTCAAGAACACATGGAACCTAGCTAACTATTTCAAGAACATATGGAACCTAGCTAACTATTTCAAGAACACATGGAACCTAGCTGACTATTTCAAGAACACATGGAACCTAGCTAACTATTTCAAGAACACATGGAACCTAGCTAACTATTTCAAGAACACATGGAACCTAGCTAACTATTTCAAGAACACATGGAACCTAGCTAACTGTTTCAAGAACACATGGAACCTAGCAAACTATTTCAAGAACACATGGAACCTAGCTAACTATTTCAAGAACATATGGAACCTAGCTAATTATTTCAAGAACACATGGAACCTAGCTAACTATTTCAAGAACACATGGAACCTAGCTAACTATTTCAAGAACACATGGAACCTAGCAAACTATTTCAAGAACACATGGAACCTAGCTAACTATTTCAAGAACACATGGAACCTAGCTAACTATTTCAAGAACACATGGAACCTAGCTAACTATTTCAAGAACACATGGAACCTAGCTAACTATTTCAAGAACAAATGGAACCTAGCTAACTATTTCAATATTTCAAGAACACATGGAACCTAGCTAACTATTTCAAGAACACATGGAACCTAGCTAACTCTTTCAAGAACACATGGAACCTAGCTAACTATTTCAAGAACACATGGAACCTAGCTAACTATTTCAAGAACACATGGAACCTAGCTAACTATTTCAAGAACACATGGAACCTAGCTAACCATTTCAAGAACATATGGAACCTAGCTAACTATTTCAAGAACACATGGAACCTAGCAAACTATTTCAAGAACACATGGAACCTAGCTAACTATTTCAAGAACACATGGAACCTAGCTAACTATTTCAAGAACACATGGAACCTAGCTAACTATTTCAAGAACACATGGAACCTAGCAAACTATTTCAAGAACACATGGAACCTAGCAAACTATTTCAAGAACACATGGAACCTAGCAAACTATTTCAAGAACACGTGGAACCTAGCTAACTATTTCAAGAACACATGGAACCTAGCTAACTATTTCAAGAACACATGGAAGCTAGCTAACTATTTCAAGAACACATGGAACCTAGCAAACTATTTCAAGAACACATGGAACCTAGCTAACTATTTCAAGAACACATGGAACCTAGCTAATTATTTCAAGAACACATGGAACCTAGCAAACTATTTCAAGAACAAATGGAACCTAGCTAACTATTTCAAGAACATATGGAACCTAGCTAACTATTTCAAGAACACATGGAACCTAGCTAACTATTTCAAGAACACATGGAACCTAGCTAACTATTTCAAGAACACATGGAACCTAGCTAACTATTTCAAGAACACATGGAACCTAGCTAACTATTTCAAGAACACATGGAACCTAGCTAACTATTTCAAGAACACATGGAACCTAGCTAACTATTTCAAGAACACATGGAACCTAGCTAACTATTTCAAGAACACATGGAACCTAGGTAACTATTTCAAGAACACATGGAACCTAGCTAACTATTTCAAGAACATATGGAACCTAGCTAACTATTTCAAGAACACATGGAACCTAGCAAACTATTTCAAGAACACGTGGAACCTAGCTAACTATTTCAAGAACACATGGAACCTAGCTAACTATTTCAAGAACACATGGAACCTAGCAAACTATTTCAAGAACACATGGAACCTAGCAAACTATTTCAAGAACACATGGAACATAGCAAACTATTTCAAGAACACGTGGAACCTAGCTAACTATTTCAAGAACACATGGAACCTAGCTAACTATTTCAAGAACACATGGAAGCTAGCTAACTATTTCAAGAACACATGGAACCTAGCAAACTATTTCAAGAACACATGGAACCTAGCTAACTATTTCAAGAACACATGGAACCTAGCTAACTATTTCAAGAACACATGGAACCTAGCAAACTATTTCAAGAACAAATGGAACCTAGCTAACTATTTCAAGAACATATGGAACCTAGCTAACTATTTCAAGAACACATGGAACCTAGCTAACTATTTCAAGAACACATGGAACCTAGCTAACTATTTCAAGAACACATGGAACCTAGCTAACTATTTCAAGAACACATGGAACCTAGCTAACTATTTCAAGAACACATGGAACCTAGCTAACTATTTCAAGAACACATGGAACCTAGCTAACAATTTCAAGAACACATGGAACCTAGCTAACTATTTCAAGAACACATGGAACCTAGCAAACTATTTCAAGAACACATGGAACCTAGCAAACTATTTCAAGAACATATGGAACCTAGCTAACTATTTCAAGAACACATGGAACCTAGCTAACTATTTCAAGAACACATGGAACCTAGCTAACTATTTCCAGAACATATGGAACCTAGCTAACTATTTCAAGAACACATGGAACCTAGCTAACTATTTCAAGAACACATGGAACCTAGCAAACTATTTCAAGAACACATGGAACCTAGCTAACTATTTCAAGAACACATGGAACCTAGCTAACTATTTCAAGAACACATGAACCTAGCTAATTATTTCAAGAACACATGGAACCTAGCTAACTATTTCAAGAACACATGGAACTTAGCTAACTATTTCAAAAACACATGGAACCTAGCTAACTATTTCAAGAACACATGAACCTAGCAAACTATTTCAAGAACACATGGAACCTAGCAAACTATTTCAAGAACACATGGAACCTAGCTAACTATTTCAAGAACACATGGAACCTAGCTAACTATTTCAAGAAAACATGAACCTAGCTAATTATTTCAAGAACACATGGAACCTAGCTAACTATTAAAAGAACACATGGAACCTAGCTAACTATTTCAAGAACACATGGAACTTATCTAACTATTTCAAAAACACATGGAACTTAGCTAACTATTTCAAGAACACATGGAACCTACCTAACTATTTCAAGAACACATGGAACCTAGCTAACTATTTCAAGAACACATGGAACCTAGCTAACTATTTCAAGAACACATGGAACCTAGCTAACTATTTCAAGAACACATGGATCCTAGCTAACTATTTCAAGAACACATGAACCTAGCTAATTATTTCAAGAACACATGGAACCTAGCTAACTATTTCAAGAACACATGGAACCTAGCTAACTATTTCAAGAACACATGGAACCTACCAAACTATTTCAAAAACACATGGAACCTAGCAAACTATTTCAAGAACACATGGAACCTAGCTAACTATTTCAAGAACACATGGAACTTAGCTAACTATTTCAAGAACACATGGAACCTACCTAACTATTTCAAGAACACATGGAACCTAGCTAACTATTTCAAGAACACATGGAACTTAGCTAACTATTTCAAGAACACATGGAACCTACCTAACTATTTCAAGAACACATGGAACCTAGCTAACTATTTAAAGAACACATGGAACCTAGCTAACTATTTCAAGAACACATGGAACCTAGCTAACTATTTCAAGAACACATGGAACCTAGCTAACTATTTCAAGAACACATGGAACCTAGCTAACTATTTCAAGAACACATTGAACCTAGGTAACTATTTCAAGAACACATGGAACCTAGCAAACTATTTCAAGAACACATGGAACCTAGCTAACTATTTCAAGAACACATGGAACCTAGCTAACTATTTCAAGAACACATGGAACCTAGCAAACTATTTCAAGAACAAATGGAACCTAGCTAACTATTTCAAGAACATATGGAACCTAGCTAACTATTTCAAGAACACATGGAACCTAGCTAACTATTTCAAGAACACATGGAACCTAGCTAACTATTTCAAGAACACATGGAACCTAGCTAACTATTTCAAGAACACATGGAACCTAGCTAACTATTTCAAGAACACATGGAACCTAGCTAACTATTTCAAGAACACATGGAACCTAGCTAACTATTTCAAGAACACATGGAACCTAGCTAACTATTTCAAGAACACATGGAACCTAGCTAACTATTTCAAGAACATATGGAACCTAGCTAACTATTTCAAGAACACATGGAACCTAGCTAACTATTTCAAGAACACATGGAACCTAGCTAACTATTTCAAGAACACATGGAACTTATCTAACTATTTCAAAAACACATGGAACTTAGCTAACTATTTCAAGAACACATGGAACCTACCTAACTATTTCAAGAACACATGGAACCTAGCTAACTATTTCAAGAACACATGGAACCTAGCTAACTATTTCAAGAACACATGGAACCTAGCTAACTATTTCAAGAACACATGGAACCTAGCTAACTATTTCAAGAACACATGAACCTAGCTAATTATTTCAAGAACACATGGAACCTAGCTAACTATTTCAAGAACACATGGAACCTAGCTAACTATTTCAAGAACACATGGAACCTACCAAACTATTTCAAAAACACATGGAACCTAGCAAACTATTTCAAGAACACATGGAACCTAGCTAACTATTTCAAGAACACATGGAACCTACCTAACTATTTCAAGAACACATGGAACCTACCTAACTATTTCAAGAACACATGGAACCTAGCTAACTATTTCAAGAACACATGGAACCTAGCTAACTATTTCAAGAACACATGGAACCTAGCTAACTATTTCAAGAACACATGGAACCTAGCTAACTATTTCAAGAAAACATGAACCTAGCTAATTATTTCAAGAACACATGGAACCTAGCTAACTATTTCAAGAACACATGGAACCTAGCTAACTATTTCAAGAACACATGGAACTTATCTAACTATTTCAAAAACACATGGAACTTAGCTAACTATTTCAAGAACACATGGAACCTACCTAACTATTTCAAGAACACATGGAACCTAGCTAACTATTTCAAGAACACATGGAACCTAGCTAACTATTTCAAGAACACATGGAACCTAGCTAACTATTTCAAGAACACATGGAACCTAGCTAACTATTTCAAGAACACATGGAACCTAGCTAACTATTTCAAGAACACATGAACCTAGCTAATTATTTCAAGAACACATGGAACCTAGCTAACTATTTGAAGAACACATGGAACCTAGCTAACTATTTCAAGAACACATGGAACCTAGCTAACTATTTCAAGAACACATGGAACCTAGCTAACTATTTCAAGAACACATGAACCTAGCTAATTATTTCAAGAACACATGGAACCTACCTAACTATTTCAAGAACACATGGAACCTAGCTAACTATTTCAAGAACACATGGAACCTAGCTAACTATTTCAAGAACACATGGAACCTAGCTAACTATTTCAAGAACACATGGAACCTAGCTAACTATTTCAAGAACACATGGAACCTAGCAAACTATTTCAAGAACACATGGAACCTAGCTAACTATTTCAAGAACACATGGAACCTAGCTAACTATTTCAAGAACACATGGAACCTAGCTAACTATTTCAAGAACACATGGAACCTAGCTAACTATTTCAAGAACACATGGAACATAGCTAACTATTTCAAGAACACATGGAACCTAGGTAACTATTTCAAGAACACATGGAACCTAGCAAACTATTTCAAGAACACATGGAACCTAGCTAACTATTTCAAGAACACATGGAACCTAGCTAACTATTTCAAGAACACATGGAACCTAGCTAACTATTTAAAGAACACATGGAACCTAGCTAACTATTTCAAGAACACATGGAACCTAGCTAACTATTTCAAGAACACATGGAACCTAGCTAACTATTTCAAGAACACATGGAACCTAGCTAACTATTTCAAGAACACATGGAACCTAGGTAACTATTTCAAGAACACATGGAACCTAGCAAACTATTTCAAGAACACATGGAACCTAGCTAACTATTTCAAGAACACATGGAACCTAGCTAACTATTTCAAGAACACATGGAACCTAGCAAACTATTTCAAGAACAAATGGAACCTAGCTAACTATTTCAAGAACATATGGAACCTAGCTAACTATTTCAAGAACACATGGAACCTAGCTAACTATTTCAAGAACACATGGAACCTAGCTAACTATTTCAAGAACACATGGAACCTAGCTAACTATTTCAAGAACACATGGAACCTAGCTAACTATTTCAAGAACACATGGAACCTAGCTAACTATTTCAAGAACACATGGAACCTAGCTAACTATTTCAAGAACACATGGAACCTAGCTAACTATTTCAAGAACACATGGAACCTAGCTAACTATTTCAAGAACACATGGAACCTAGCTAACAATTTCAAGAACATATGGAACCTAGCTAACTATTTCAAGAACACATGGAACCTAGCTAACTATTTCAAGAACACATGGAACCTAGCTAACTATTTCAAGAACACATGGAACCTAGCAAACTATTTCAAGAACACATGGAACCTAGCTAACTATTTCAAGAACACATGGAACCTAGCTAACTATTTCAAGAACACATGGAACTTAGCTAACTATTTCAAGAACACATGTAACCTACCTAACTATTTCAAGAACACATGGAACCTAGCTAACTATTTAAAGAACACATGGAACCTAGCTAACTATTTCAAGAACACATGGAACCTAGCTAACTATTTCAAGAACACATGGAACCTAGCTAACTATTTCAAGAACACATGGAACCTAGCTAACTATTTCAAGAACACATGGAACCTAGGTAACTATTTCAAGAACACATGGAACCTAGCAAACTATTTCAAGAACACATGGAACCTAGCTAACTATTTCAAGAACACATGGAACCTAGCTAACTATTTCAAGAACACATGGAACCTAGCAAACTATTTCAAGAACAAATGGAACCTACCTAACTATTTCAAGAACATATGGAACCTAGCTAACTATTTCAAGAACACATGGAACCTAGCTAACTATTTCAAGAACACATGGAACCTAGCTAACTATTTCAAGAACACATGGAACCTAGCTAACTATTTCAAGAACACATGGAACCTAGCTAACTATTTCAAGAACACATGGAACCTAGCTAACTATTTCAAGAACACATGGAACCTAGCTAACTATTTCAAGAACACATGGAACCTAGCTAACTATTTCAAGAACACATGGAACCTAGCTAACTATTTCAAGAACATATGGAACCTAGCTAACTATTTCAAGAACACATGGAACCTAGCTAACTATTTCAAGAACACATGGAACCTAGCTAACTATTTCAAGAACACATGGAACTTATCTAACTATTTCAAAAACACATGGAACTTAGCTAACTATTTCAAGAACACATGGAACCTACCTAACTATTTCAAGAACACATGGAACCTAGCTAACTATTTCAAGAACACATGGAACCTAGCTAACTATTTCAAGAACACATGGAACCTAGCTAACTATTTCAAGAACACATGGAACCTAGCTAACTATTTCAAGAACACATGAACCTAGCTAATTATTTCAAGAACACATGGAACCTAGCTAACTATTTCAAGAACACATGGAACCTAGCTAACTATTTCAAGAACACATGGAACCTACCAAACTATTTCAAAAACACATGGAACCTAGCAAACTATTTCAAGAACACATGGAACCTAGCTAACTATTTCAAGAACACATGGAACCTACCTAACTATTTCAAGAACACATGGAACCTACCTAACTATTTCAAGAACACATGGAACCTAGCTAACTATTTCAAGAACACATGGAACCTAGCTAACTATTTCAAGAACACATGGAACCTAGCTAACTATTTCAAGAACACATGGAACCTAGCTAACTATTTCAAGAAAACATGAACCTAGCTAATTATTTCAAGAACACATGGAACCTAGCTAACTATTTCAAGAACACATGGAACCTAGCTAACTATTTCAAGAACACATGGAACTTATCTAACTATTTCAAAAACACATGGAACTTAGCTAACTATTTCAAGAACACATGGAACCTACCTAACTATTTCAAGAACACATGGAACCTAGCTAACTATTTCAAGAACACATGGAACCTAGCTAACTATTTCAAGAACACATGGAACCTAGCTAACTATTTCAAGAACACATGGAACCTAGCTAACTATTTCAAGAACACATGGAACCTAGCTAACTATTTCAAGAACACATGAACCTAGCTAATTATTTCAAGAACACATGGAACCTAGCTAACTATTTGAAGAACACATGGAACCTAGCTAACTATTTCAAGAACACATGGAACCTAGCTAACTATTTCAAGAACACATGGAACCTAGCTAACTATTTCAAGAACACATGAACCTAGCTAATTATTTCAAGAACACATGGAACCTACCTAACTATTTCAAGAACACATGGAACCTAGCTAACTATTTCAAGAACACATGGAACCTAGCTAACTATTTCAAGAACACATGGAACCTAGCTAACTATTTCAAGAACACATGGAACCTAGCTAACTATTTCAAGAACACATGGAACCTAGCAAACTATTTCAAGAACACATGGAACCTAGCTAACTATTTCAAGAACACATGGAACCTAGCTAACTATTTCAAGAACACATGGAACCTAGCTAACTATTTCAAGAACACATGGAACCTAGCTAACTATTTCAAGAACACATGGAACATAGCTAACTATTTCAAGAACACATGGAACCTAGGTAACTATTTCAAGAACACATGGAACCTAGCAAACTATTTCAAGAACACATGGAACCTAGCTAACTATTTCAAGAACACATGGAACCTAGCTAACTATTTCAAGAACACATGGAACCTAGCTAACTATTTAAAGAACACATGGAACCTAGCTAACTATTTCAAGAACACATGGAACCTAGCTAACTATTTCAAGAACACATGGAACCTAGCTAACTATTTCAAGAACACATGGAACCTAGCTAACTATTTCAAGAACACATGGAACCTAGGTAACTATTTCAAGAACACATGGAACCTAGCAAACTATTTCAAGAACACATGGAACCTAGCTAACTATTTCAAGAACACATGGAACCTAGCTAACTATTTCAAGAACACATGGAACCTAGCAAACTATTTCAAGAACAAATGGAACCTAGCTAACTATTTCAAGAACATATGGAACCTAGCTAACTATTTCAAGAACACATGGAACCTAGCTAACTATTTCAAGAACACATGGAACCTAGCTAACTATTTCAAGAACACATGGAACCTAGCTAACTATTTCAAGAACACATGGAACCTAGCTAACTATTTCAAGAACACATGGAACCTAGCTAACTATTTCAAGAACACATGGAACCTAGCTAACTATTTCAAGAACACATGGAACCTAGCTAACTATTTCAAGAACACATGGAACCTAGCTAACTATTTCAAGAACACATGGAACCTAGGTAACTATTTCAAGAACATATGGAACCTAGCTAACTATTTCAAGAACACATGGAACCTAGCTAACTATTTCAAGAACACATGGAACCTAGCTAACTATTTCAAGAACACATGGAACCTAGCAAACTATTTCAAGAACACATGGAACCTAGCTAACTATTTCAAGAACACATGGAACCTAGCTAACTATTTCAAGAACATATGGAACCTAGCTAACTATTTCAAGAACACATGGAACCTAGCTAACTATTTCAAGAACACATGGAACCTAGCTAACAATTTCAAGAACACATGGAACCTAGCTAACTATTTCAAGAACACATGGAACCTAGCTAACTATTTCAAGAACACATGGAACCTAGATAACTATTTCAAGAACACATGGAACCTAGCAAACTATGTCAAGAACACATGGAACCTAGCTAACTATTTCAAGAACATATGGAACCTAGCTAACTATTTCAAGAACACATGGAACCTAGCTAACTATTTCAAGAACACATGGAACCTAGCTAACTATTTCCAGAACATATGGAACCTAGCTAACTATTTCAAGAACAAATGGAACCTAGCTAACTATTTCAATATTTCAAGAACACATGGAACCTAGCTAACTATTTCAAGAACACATGGAACCTAGCTAACTATTTCAAGAACACATGGAACCTAGCTAACTATTTCAAGAACACATGGAACCTAGCTAACTATTTCAAGAACACATGGAACCTAGCTAACTATTTCAAGAACACATGGAACCTAGCTAACTATTTCAAGAACTCATGGAACCTAGCTAACTATTTCAAGAACATATGGAACCTAGCTAACTATTTCAAGAACACATGGAACCTAGCAAACTATTTCAAGAACACATGGAACCTAGCTAACTATTTCAAGAACACATGGAACCTAGCTAACTATTTCAAGAACACATGGAACCTAGCTAACTATTTCAAGAACACATGGAACTTAGCTAACTATTTCAAGAACACATGGAACCTAGCTAACTATTTCAAGAACACATGGAACTTAGCTAACTATTTCAAGAACACATGGAACCTACCTAACTATTTCAAGAACACATGGAACCTAGATAACTATTTCAAGAACACATGGAACCTAGCTAACTATTTCAAGAACACATGGAACCTAGCTAACTATTTCAAGAACACATGGAACCTAGCAAACTATTTCAAGAACACATGGAACCTAGCTAACTATTTCAAGAACTTATGGAACCTAGCTAACTATTTCAAGAACACATGGAACCTAGCTAACTATTTGAAGAACACATGGAACCTAGCTAACTATTTCAAGAACACATGGAACCTAGCTAACTATTTCAAGAACACATGGAACCTAGCTAACTATTTCAAGAACACATGGAACCTAGCTAACTATTTCAAGAACACATGTAACCTGGCAAACTATTTCAAGAACACATGGAACCTAGCTAACTATTTCAAGAACACATGGAACCTAGCTAACTATTTCAAGAACACATGGAACCTAGCTAACTATTTCAAGAACATATGGAACCTAGCTAACTATTTCAAGAACACATGGAACCTAGCTAACTATTTCAAGAACACATGGAACCTAGCTAACTATTTCAAGAACACATGGAACCTAGCAAACTATTTCAAGAACACATGGAACCTAGTTAACTATTTCAAGAACACATGGAACCTAGCTAACTATTTCAAGAACACATGGAACCTAGCTGACTATTTCAAGAACACATGGAACCTAGCTAACTATTTCAAGAACACATGGAACCTAGCTAACTATTTCAAGAACACATGGAACCTAGCTAACTATTTCAAGAACATATGGAACCTAGCTAACTATTTCAAGAACACATGGAACCTAGCTAACTATTTCAAGAACACATGGAACCTAGCAAACTATTTCAAGAACACATGGAACCTAGCTAACTATTTCAAGAACACATGGAACCTAGCTAACTATTTCAAGAACACATGGAACCTAGCTAACTATTTCAAGAACACATGGAACCTAGCTAACTATTTCAAGAACACATGGAACCTAGCAAACTATTTCAAGAACACATGGAACCTAGCTAACTATTTCAAGAACACATGGAACCTAGCTAACTATTTCAAGAACACATGGAACCTAGCTAACTATTTCCAGAACACATGGAACCTAGCTAACTATTTCAAGAACAAATGGAACCTAGCTAACTATTTCAATATTTCAAGAACACATGGAACCTAGCTAACTATTTCAAGAACACATGGAACCTAGCTAACTCTTTCAAGAACACATGGAACCTAGCTAACTATTTCAAGAACACATGGAACCTAGCTAAGTATTTCAAGAACACATGGAACCTAGCTAACTATTTCAAGAACACATGGAACCTAGCTAACTATTTCAAGAACATATGGAACCTAGCTAACTATTTCAAGAACACATGGAACCTAGCAAACTATTTCAAGAACACATGGAACCTAGCTAACTATTTCAAGAACACATGGAACCTAGCTAACTATTTCAAGAACACATGGAACCTAGCTAACTATTTCAAGAACACATGGAACCTAGCAAACTATTTCAAGAACACATGGAACCTAGCAAACTATTTCAAGAACACATGGAACCTAGCAAACTATTTCAAGAACACGTGGAACCTAGCTAACTATTTCAAGAACACATGGAACCTGGCTAACTATTTCAAGAACACATGGAAGCTAGCTAACTATTTCAAGAACACATGGAACCTAGCAAACTATTTCAAGAACACATGGAACCTAGCTAACTATTTCAAGAACACATGGAACCTAGCTAACTATTTCAAGAACACATGGAACCTAGCAAACTATTTCAAGAACAAATGGAACCTAGCTAACTATTTCAAGAACATATGGAACCTAGCTAACTATTTCAAGAACACATGGAACCTAGCTAACTATTTCAAGAACACATGGAACCTAGCTAACTATTTCAAGAACACATGGAACCTAGCAAACTATTTCAAGAACACATGGAACCTAGCTAACTATTTCAAGAACACATGGAACCTAGCTAACTATTTCAAGAACATATGGAACCTAGCTAACTATTTCAAGAACACATGGAACCTAGCTAACTATTTCAAGAACACATGGAACCTAGCTAACAATTTCAAGAACACATGGAACCTAGCTAACTATTTCAAGAACACATGGAACCTAGCTAACTATTTCAAGAACACATGGAACCTAGATAACTATTTCAAGAACACATGGAACCTAGCAAACTATTTCAAGAACACATGGAACCTAGCTAACTATTTCAAGAACATATGGAACCTAGCTAACTATTTCAAGAACACATGGAACCTAGCTAACTATTTCAAGAACACATGGAACCTAGCTAACTATTTCCAGAACATATGGAACCTAGCTAACTATTTCAAGAACAAATGGAACCTAGCTAACTATTTCAATATTTCAAGAACACATGGAACCTAGCTAACTATTTCAAGAACACATGGAACCTAGCTAACTATTTCAAGAACACATGGAACCTAGCTAACTATTTCAAGAACACATGGAACCTAGCTAACTATTTCAAGAACACATGGAACCTAGCTAACTATTTCAAGAACACATGCAACCTAGCTAACTATTTCAAGAACATATGGAACCTAGCTAACTATTTCAAGAACACATGGAACCTAGCAAACTATTTCAAGAACACATGGAACCTAGCTAACTATTTCAAGAACACATGGAACCTAGCTAACTATTTCAAGAACACATGGAACCTAGCTAACTATTTCAAGAACACATGGAACTTAGCTAACTATTTCAAGAACACATGGAACCTAGCTAACTATTTCAAGAACACATGGAACTTAGCTAACTATTTCAAGAACACATGGAACCTACCTAACTATTTCAAGAACACATGGAACCTAGATAACTATTTCAAGAACACATGGAACCTAGCTAACTATTTCAAGAACACATGGAACCTAGCTAACTATTTCAAGAACACATGGAACCTAGCAAACTATTTCAAGAACACATGGAACCTAGCTAACTATTTCAAGAACATATGGAACCTAGCTAACTATTTCAAGAACACATGGAACCTAGCTAACTATTTCAAGAACACATGGAACCTAGCTAACTATTTCAAGAACACATGGAACCTAGATAACTATTTCAAGAACACATGGAACCTAGTTAACTATTTCAAGAACATATGGAACCTAGCTAACTATTTCAAGAACACATGTAACCTGGCAAACTATTTCAAGAACACCTGGAACCTAGCTAACTATTTCAAGAACACATGGAACCTAGCTAACTATTTCAAGAACCCATGGAACCTAGCTAACTATTTCAAGAACATATGGAACCTAGCTAACTATTTCAAGAACACATGGAACCTAGCTAACTATTTCAAGAACACATGGAACCTAGCTAACTATTTCAAGAACACATGGAACCTAGCAAACTATTTCAAGAACACATGGAACCTAGTTAACTATTTCAAGAACACATGGAACCTAGCTAACTATTTCAAGAACATATGGAACCTAGCTAACTATTTCAAGAACACATGGAACCTAGCTGACTATTTCAAGAACACATGGAACCTAGCTAACTATTTCAAGAACACATGGAACCTAGCTAACTATTTCAAGAACACATGGAACCTAGCTAACTATTTCAAGAACACATGGAACCTAGCTAACTGTTTCAAGAACACATGGAACCTAGCAAACTATTTCAAGAACACATGGAACCTAGCTAACTATTTCAAGAACATATGGAACCTAGCTAACTATTTCAAGAACACATGGAACCTAGCTAACTATTTCAAGAACACATGGAACCTAGCTAACTATTTCAAGAACACATGGAACCTAGCAAACTATTTCAAGAACACATGGAACCTAGCTAACTATTTCAAGAACACATGGAACCTAGCTAACTATTTCAAGAACACATGGAACCTAGCTAACTATTTCAAGAACACATGGAACCTAGCTTACTATTTCAATAACAAATGGAACCTAGCTAACTATTTCAATATTTCAAGAACACATGGAACCTAGCTAACTATTTCAAGAACACATGGAACCTAGCTAACTCTTTCAAGAACACATGGAACCTAGCTAACTATTTCAAGAACACATGGAACCTAGCTAACTATTTCAAGAACACATGGAACCTAGCTAACTATTTCAAGAACACATGGAACCTAGCTAACTATTTCAAGAACATATGGAACCTAGCTAACTATTTCAAGAACACATGGAACCTAGCAAACTATTTCAAGAACACATGGAACCTAGCTAACTATTTCAAGAACACATGGAACCTAGCTAACTATTTCAAGAACTCATGGAACCTAGCTAACTATTTCAAGAACACATGGAACCTAGCAAACTATTTCAAGACACATGGAACCTAGCAAACTATTTCAAGAACACATGGAACCTAGCAAACTATTTCAAGAACATGTGGAACCTAGGTAACTATTTCAAGAACACATGGAACCTAGCTAACTATTTCAAGAACACATGGAACCTAGCTAACTATTTCAAGAACACATGGAACCTAGCAAACTATTTCAAGAACACATGGAACCTAGCTAACTATTTCAAGAACACATGGAACCTAGCTAACTATTTCAAGAACACATGGAACCTAGCTAACTATTTCAATATTTCAAGAACACATGGAACCTAGCTAACTATTTCAAGAACACATGGAACCTAGCTAACTATTTCAAGAACACATGGAACCTAGCTAACTATTTCAAGAACACATGGAACCTAGCTAACTATTTCAAGAACACATGGAACCTAGCTAAGTATTTCAAGAACACATGGAACCTAGCTAACTATTTCAAGAACACATGGAACCTAGCTAACTATTTCAAGAACACATGGAACCTAGCTAACTATTTCAAGAACACATGGAACCTAGCTAACTATTTCAAGAACACATGGAACCTAGCTAACTATTTCAAGAACACATGGAACCTAGCTAACTATTTCAAGAACACATGGAACCTAGCTAACTATTTCAATATTTCAAGAACACATGGAACCTAGCTAACTATTTCAAGAACACATGGAACCTAGCTAACTATTTCAATATTTCAAGAACACATGTAACCTAGCTAACTATTTCAAGAACACATGGAACCTAGCTAACTATTTCAAGAACACATGGAACCTAGCTAACTATTTAAAGAACATGTTCCCCCCTCTCATGATGCTAATAAGGGTAATAAAGGCAAACAAATTAAGAAACTCTGAATATTTCATGAGCTTTTCAATAATTTTTTTAAAGGGTTTTAAAAAGAATTTCTGCTGAGGTCGCATCATCCTCACAGACCTTCTACTATGGCATATTAAATTGACAGGCTCCTGTCAGACCTCTGTGACAAGCAGCTGCCTGAGGGGATGTTTATTTATTTTTATTTAAAAAAGGAGGGGAAATGTTATATTGCAGTGAAAATCGTCTCTTGGCTTTTTACATTTTCCGGCTCCATTGTGTTCCTTGCCTTCCCCCCCTACTTTAATTTTCCTGGCCTGCAAGTATTTGTTTTATGCTAATGTCATATCCTTTCCTTTATGCTGAGCTGAGAAGGGTGGACAACGTGGAAAACATTTTTCCAGGGGAACGTTGCAGTTTTTTTTATGTGCATGGCTTATGATCGTGCTGTTTCAATTAGTGAACTGGGGATCATCCTGGAAATAATCATCCTGGGATCTCCCTGAACCAACACCCTTAAAATATTCACGTTACTAAGATTTCGTGTTAGAATAGAGTTAATGAGACTAATTTCACTTCGCAGACGCCTTTTTCGGTTTTATGAACAGCACTCTTTATAGGCCTCCTTGGGCCCATACTCACTAACTACAGGCTCACCGCTCTTTCGGAACAAAGCCCGTAAATGGCACCATCACTTTCTGGTTTTTCCACAAAGTTAGGCAGTAGTTTAAAGTTACAGGTTTAGGGCACTGGGGGGCAAACTAGGAAAATAAGGAGTAGGTGAAAGGTTTTCTGACTCGTCTTTCGAAACCACCCGCTGATCAGTGTGACGGTGATTTTTTCGGTAGCTCTGGCAACCGCTCTTTTCAGTTCCTTCAGTTGTCTTTCGTTTCAATATTTCTGTTCACTGACAATTTGATGCTCATTACCCAAAAGGACGAGGCCAGCACAAAAGTCTTGGCATGAGACCTCCACGACATCAAAATCAATTTATCCCTTGCTAGGCCATGGTCCTTTTGTTATGGGCCTCCACACTCTCACTATGACGTTTTCTGGACTGGCTCGAAGACTACAAGAACAAACAAAGCACGCCACCAACTCCGGTGTCGATGGTTGGCAAGGTGGCCAATGGCTTCTTGGGAAGGGGGGGGGCGGTTGAAGTCGTGGTGAAAGTCATTAGTGGTCATCAGTGTGCATGGTAAGAACGTGATCAGAGGATGTCAATGTGGTTGGGATGAAGGAGTAAAAACGGGAGGAAGAGAAGAAGTTTCGAATCGATTCTCTCTGTGACTGGGTTTGCCCCAGCAGACTTCTTCGCAGACGGTAGGTCAGCACGAAGATGCAAAGTTTGGGAACTGGGGACAGATAGGACAGTCCATTCGGAGAGCAGAAGCTGTACGAAAACATCGGGCTCGCATTGCAAAGCATGCGGGCACGACATTATGAATAAGCGACATTATGAATAAGCGACATTATATATTTTAAATAGAAGAATCCATATTTGCTCTGGTGAACCTCGTTTTCAAATGGAAGACTTGTTTCATTTGCCTACTTTTTCACGCTTTAAAAATTGCAAAGGAAACAATGGATGACTGTGAAATGGAAAGAGTAGTATTTTATTAGCACTTTTACAACATGAAGAGTATTTGCCTCATCCCTTAAAATGAAAAAGTTGCTTTTCTCACACCCCTCTGAGAAGAGTAGGGAGACGGTTCCAAATTGGCCAGCGTCCACATTTACCTCTTTTAAACCCCATTTCTGCTATGGATTAGAAAGGGTTAGATGCTATGGGTTAGATGAGCTTTAAAAGTCAGCCGTCCATCGAAACGAACATTAACCCGTGGTACCGTGTGTAGGAGACAGTTATAATCCTGTGCACGTTAAAATATACATTAATGGCTTTGATGGGCGGCTTCTATCTGAATCGTATCAGTTGTCCAGTGGGTCCCCCCCAACCTTCCATGAGCTCTTGGGGTCCTTGAGATCTATTCATTCATCCAATTGTGTGCAAAAGAAGAAAAAGTAACGCTCAGTGATAAAACAACCCAATGACCAATTTTGATATATAGATTATTTTCTGAATTTCTGCCGTGAAAAGAAGGTACAGCTCATATATCTTTGAGGAATTCACTGGATTATTTATTTGGTTCAAAATTCAGTCGTAAAAACGATCTTAGACAAGCGGAAGGAAGTAACGAAAATGGTGCCTTTCGTTACATCTGACGTCACGAAATCTCAGTGAAACGTAACAAATGAAGACTATCATTGTTGAAATGAAAGCACAGCTTTAATGAACGAATGATTCTAAAGGAATGCTTATGAGTGGGATGCGTGTTATAGCGATATTGTGCTGATCTTTACGTAAGATAATATAATTTATCTGCTTTTTAGTGAAACGATAATCTGGAAAAGTAATTAGCAAAGGTACTTTATTAGAAGGAAGACTTCAGTTAATTAAATGGATAGAGAGAATATTAGAACTAGAACAATGCAACTACCACTAGATACAGATGAAATGAAGAAAGGATCCTCCCAGAAGGGAGAGGAAGTCGATGCTAAAAGTCATCAAATCTCCGAGGGATATTATGACGTAGTGGAGGAGAGTCTTTCCCTTTCTGCCATCCAGGAACGTAGTGGAAATAACAGAATAAATCTCTACTGCACCATCATCGAAAGAGAAGTAGAAGAAATTGATGAAAAAATCTTTGATCAAGAAGGAAAGGAACCAGTGTTTTTTGTTGTTATTTTTTTTTTGACCTACTGTACATTGATTAATACATGTTTGCTTTAGATCAGAAGTGGAAAAGTTAGATAGAAGTATTAAATAGAAAATTAGAATAGAGATGGTAAGATCAGATAGAGGGGTGACGCAAAGTGAAACATAAGACTAAGATTCGTAAAAAGTTAACAATCCAGTTAAACAAAGATCAATAAAATGCCGATATCTTTTCACCTTTGGGCAAATTCAATAAAATTTCACAGGGAGATGGAAAATTAATTTTGTGATCAGTCACAGAAATGTGGGCCAAAACGATATACATATACCTTCCAGAAAAGAGTAAAGTTGGTACGGCAAAAGGTTTTTGTGTCTGGGAGAGTGGTTTTGAATATAAAATATGTATTCAGTAAGGAATGTGTCTCCATCTGGTACTAATACAGGCTCGACCATATCGATTCATACTTTTAATAAGATAATTTAGAGACCTATAAAGTCTACTGAGCAATAGTAAGGGCAGTATTGGTCCTGGAGGGTTTAGGAGACAAAATGTCTCCACAGAGTGTCCCGTAGATGTTCTGTTGCGTTGAGATCTGGGGGAATATACTGTATGCCATTTCAACCGTCGAATATCTTCTTTCTCAATATATTGGTTTTTTAGTATTGCTCTATGTGGGTGCATATTATCTTGCTTTAAGAGGAAATCATCACCTACTGCATAAGTATAGTGTTTTACATAGGAATTAATGATCTAATCCTGATATCTTAGAGCATTCACAAATACTCCATCAAACAGATGGACGTCTGTTCCTCCTCCACCAAATGCACGTCTTTCAACAATGCTAGGGGGCTGATTGAGGGTTCTCGCCTCTTCCTTGATCAGTACAGTCGCTCAAAAAAATATCCGAACACTACGATTGATTAGAGAATTCAGAAAAAATATCTGGCAACGATTTCTTTTAGAAATTAGTGATCTGGCAACCTTCGAGGTAAAACAACCCAACTCGGGTTCGAGTCCAGCCTAGGCCAGCGTTGAGTTTTATTCTCGCCCTGCCCTCGGTCAGCAGGAGAGACCGATGGGCTTGGAAAGGTCACCGCCCGTCGGATGAGACGTTTAGCCGTGGTTCAGTATGCGGGAGAGCCAAACCTTGTGCACTTTAAAGACAACGCTGGATGGTGTGGTCTTTAATTAAGTTCTTTTTTCCCCAAAATTCTCTGAGTCCTCGGGGTCCTTGTGAGCTAGCCATTTAGCCCAATGTGTGCAAAAAGTGGTGCTCAGAGGCAAACCTTGTCCAATTTAAGGGGATGGGGGTGGTAGCTCTTGGATCCCGATTCTACCCCGAAATTCTAGGACGCAAAAAACATCAGAAGATTATGTTTGAAGTCCAGGTTGAAGTCCCATGGGCGCGGAAGGAATTCCTCTCGGGAGTAGGGTGAAGTCAGTGTTTTAAGATATAATTGAGGACGGGCCGTTTATTATTGAGTGCAATTGTGAATAGACAATCATTCATTTATATCATGCATACATAATACAACTAAGGATGCTCAAAAATGGAACGAAAAAGGAAAACTTATTAAAAACACTTCTAAAAAACCTTTTTTTCACATAATGAACATTAATAAGCTCATAGATATAAGGATCCTTTCATTAGGGCATGTTTACAGTAGCTCTAGTAATTTAAATGATAGTAAATTAATGTCTAGTAATTTTAATGAATGAAATATGTCAAAATATATATTAGAATCCTTTCATTTAGGAATGTTTACATTAGGATGTATTAGGATCCTTTCATTTGGGAATGTTTACAGTAGTTAAATATTAATGAATGAAATATGTCAAATTATTTATTAGGATCCTTTCATTTGGGAATGTTAACAGTAGTTCGATTTTAATGAATGAAATATGTCAAATTATATATTAGGATCCTTTCATTTGGGAATGTTTACAGTAGGATATATTAGGATCCTTTCATTTGGGAATGTCTACAGTAGTTCAATTTTAATGAATGACATATGTGAAATTATATATTAGTATCATTTCATTTGGGAATGTTTACAGTAGGATATATTAGGATCCTTTCATTTGGGAATGTTTACAGTAGTTCAATTTTAATGAATGAAATATGTCAAATAATATATTAGGATCCTTTCATTTGGGAATGTTTACAGTAGTTAAATTTTAATGAATGAAATATGTCAAATTATATATTAGGATCCTTTCATTTGGGAATGTTTACAGTAGTCCAATTTTAATGAATGAAATATGTCAAATTATATATTAGGATCCTTTCATTTGGGAATGTTTACAGTAATTCAATTTTAATGAATGAAATATTTCAAATTATATATTAGGATCCTTTCATTTGGGAATGTTTACAGTAGTTAAATATTAATGAATGAAATATGTCAAATTATATATTAGGATCCTTTCATTTGGGAATGTTTACAGTAGTTCAATTTTAATGAATGAAATATGTCAAATTATATATTAGAATACTTTCATTTGGACATGTTTACAGTAGTACAATTTTAATGAATGAAATGTGTCAATGCTCAGAATGTGTTAAATCCATTCTGTTGAAGTAGAGACCGAAATGTGAAAGGTGACGTTCAGAGGTAATGCAATAAATTGTTATTACCTAGTTTCCTAAAACTCAGAAAAAATAAAAAAATAAATAAAATATTTTAGTTACTAAGACGCAAATGTGACAACCATAGACTGCACTTCTGCCCTTTTAAATTGGTGTGTTGGAACTTAATAAATCAGAGGTGGCAACCCTTTTCTGCAACGTGCACTTATTACGTATGAAATGTGTCTTTTGCCACTCAGTGTGCATGAATTTGAAAGAGCAAAAAAGGAGAAGCATTCCTCAAGTTGCCAAACCTTGTTGCAAAATTTCCTGACGTTTGACGAGGTGTCCGGTGTGACAAAAAAATTGCATTACACTTCAACTGATTTTGAATGAAGTATCGTAAAATTATAAACATTTATTGACTTTTTACTTAGAGCAGTCAAATAAGTTGATCTTAGCATTATACTTGTATACTTTCTTGCAAAAGTGTTGGGGTTCTAAAGGTATTAAATGGTTTTTTAGTGCAAATACATAATTTTTTAGGTAGATAAGGGCAAATTGTATAATTGACGGAGAGGTAACCGAAATATCACAGAAGTGTAATAGGACGTGTTACAAAAGTGTTGCCAGAGTAGAGATTTTACCCATTAATCTGGATTTTTTTTTCACCCTGGTGGAATTTAAGGTGACATTTCATTTAAGATGTGTTTCGTGCAGTTCTTGCAGAAAGAAAAATAAAATAAAATGTGTGACAAAATTAACTAAAAAGCTAAAGACCAGTTGTGATTCTAAAATAGTACGTAATTTCAAATGTCTTTCGATTAAATCAGCAAAAAATCACACCATTTTGTGTCGGCGGTCTCGGGAATCAAACGTATTGTTGAAATTGCTCAAAGCTACGAAGATCTCATCAGAAACGTAAGAAAGAGGGGGAAAAATCACCCTCCCCCAACACTCGCTCTGGGCACAGCTGATAGTTGGGTTGGATTGTTTCACCTCTGAGTGTGACTTTTTTGCACACCATTTGCTAAATGGCAAGGTCACATGGACCTCGAGAGCTCAGAGAAGGTTGGGGGAGGGGACCCACTGGACAACTGTTGGGAGACAGATAGTAATCTGCTGTCAAGGCCATCCGACGTATTCTTTAACGTGCACAGAGTATGGCTCTCCCACACAAGGTTCACGGCTTAACGTTCCATCCGACGGACGGCGGCCTTTGGAAGCCCATCGATGTCCCCTACTGACCGTGGGCAGGACGGGGGAGTTTTGCGAATAATAGAGTTATGAACAGTGTACTTGAAAGCTTCATAAAAATAGGAAGACCTGGAATACCATGGGCAGACAATGTCCAACAGCATCTTGTTAGAATTTGCCTGCATTAGCCAAATGCATCAATAGTAGCTTAGGATGGATGTATGTAGAGAACTAAATTTCAGAGTGTGGTTGTACCTCAGTATATGGATGCTTAAGGATTACGTATATGTACCACGTGTTCAACCTAAATTTCTTATTGAGTCTGGTGGTAATGATTGAGTAGAAGGAAAGAGTGCAGTTCATCCGACTTGTCATAGATCTCAGAGACTCTCTCAGTTATTGTCATGGTGCTATAAACTATCGCGTTGTGATGATGATGATGAGCATATCACACAATGAATATTCCTGCATAGAAAAGGGTCTATGCAGACTCATTCAGTCACTGTTTTGTGTTTTTTTTTTCCATACATAATTTTTCTTCATGTATTATTTTTTTTCATATTTACATATATATATATTTAATTTTTAAAATACTTATATGTATATGTTTTCATATTTATATGTATTTGTTTTATAATTGATCAAACATATTTATATTTTTTAAGAATTTTAAGAGGAGTTTATATAAAGTAGGTTTTAGTGATTTTTTTGTAGATTCTAAAATAGTTTTAAAATTAAAGTCGTTAATATTAAGGTTATTTAATTTTTCAAAGTATTCTTCCCTTTCATTTCTGTAATAATTACACTGAAATATTATATGTTCAATAGATTGAATTTCATCGCAGTGTTCGCAATTAGGAGAAGTTACTATCTTAAATTTAAATAATGTAGATTTAGTTAAGGCAAGATTGGATTTTATCCTTAATATTATTTTTATTTCTTTTTCATTTAATCCATAATCGTTAAATTTATTTATTAAAGGAGTTATTTTATATATATGTGTGTTTTGAGCTTTTATTTACCATGATTGAAGTTCATCTATTAATATTTTTTTATATTAAATAATTAAATGGAGATTGCATAAGTAGATTTAGATTTGAAGTTTTTTTAGTTAAGCTGTCGAAATATTCGTTGTGTTTGATATTGACGTGTGATGGTATCCAATGTATGTGTAAAATGTTGTGTTAGTTTAGGTGTTTGAACATTAAAGTAATTATTTCATTTAAGTATAGAAAGAAATTACTTTTAAATATTTTAGATCGAAAAATTTGTAAAGCAGATTTGCTATCAGCTAATATAATATTTTGGTTATGGAATTTTAATGACCAATTTATGGCTAAGATAATTGCAATTGATTCTGGTATAATAATTGGTTGAAATGAGTCGACTTTTAAAAGGTATTCAAATTGTTCTGCAGGGCAACAGAATTCTCTAGATGCGTTAAGAGTTTCAAAATTTGTAAATCCGTCTGTATATATTTGAATGAAGTTTGAATATTTATCATGGATGTATGTTTCAGTTAAGATTTTTAAAGTAGATGAGTCTTGTTTTTTGTTTTCCATTCCAAATATTTTACCTTTAATTATAGGTAAAAGATCAATCCAATGAGGAAAGTTGGCAATATAGTCACCACTAGTTTTATTATTAAAAATGTCTAAAGTTTTTTCTTTTTCAGGAAAGTTATATAGTGAAACATCAGGAAATTGCATTATTAATTTGTTTATTATAGGATGTTGTCTATTTTTAGCAAAAATGCAAAAGATTAGATTTTTAATAGATATTTTCTTTTTATTTCTATTGGTGGGATTGCAGTTTCTGCATATGTATTTAGGTTATTTGTTGATTGCATTAAGCCTAAACAGTATTTTATTCTTTTTGTTTGAATTGTTTCTAATTTTTTTCATTTTGTTTTTGAGATGGTAATTAGAAGTTCGATGCCATATAAGCATTTAGGTAAGGTAATTGAATTTAAAATTAATAATAAATTGTTATTAGAGCTTCCCCAGTTTGATCCTCCAAGAAATCTTAAATAGTTAAAAAGTTTTTAGATTTTTCAATTGCATTGTGTATATAATTATTCCATTTTAATTTGGAATCTAAGTGTAATCCCAAGAATTTAATATTATCCGTTATTGTGATTATCGCGTTGTGTTAACCCCTTGCATCTCACTGTTACAAAACTTGGGGAGAACGGTCCATCAAAATATGTAAAAATCAAAGGTCAGTGGGGGTGCGCAGAAATTTCCAGTGGAGATGGGAGTTGACATCTTGAGTCTCTGGGTTTCAGGGACTTTCTTTGAAAGTATATTCCCCCTGCCCTCCTCTTTCTTGGTAATGCTACTGACATTGGTAATTTTTTTTTTATTTGCGACATATAGGGCAGAGAAGAATCCTGGAAGCTACTCCTAGCTTAATAGAGGCCTTCTCATACAAGGACATGCCCTACTACGACCGAAGTCACTGCTGACCACTGCCTTAGTTAGAGCTAACACAACACACAAAGTTTGCCTTGCTGGAACAGTCGCTAGCTGCCTAACCACTATGCCAGTTAAGGCATAATCATACTTCGAACTTAAAACGCTGTCCGGAAAAATTGAAACCTTCTGTCACTGAGGCTTAAAACGAAACAAAAATTATCAAAATTCGAAATCTATTCCTGAAAATAGAATTTCGCAGATGTTTTTTCTAAACAAAAAATTCGACTCATACAAATACCATAAATTCATCAAAAGCGAAATACTCATGCCTCCTTGGTAGCACAATTTTCCAATGGAAACAAAATGGAAAAAAAGGGAGTGAAGGAGGAATCAACAATGGGAGTTTGGTCGATGACGTCATCCAACATGGCCGTCGCGGGACATAGAGAAATTTCGAGAAGGGTAGGCCATCCAAGATGGCCGTCACGGTTTATTTTTTAATGAAGTGTGGTGGAACTTTTGATAAGGGTGTTTTAATTCATTCCATGTTTTTTTTTTATAAAAGGAGATTTAATGAAAGGGGCTTTTTAATTAATAACAAGTTTATAGTTTGGCCATCCAAGACGGTCACCAAAGGGAGTGGAACTTTTGATAAGAGTTTATCAGGTTTTGAATTATAAGATGGCTTTTAATAAGAGCGGTGGAGGACTTTAATTAATAAAGAGTTTATTAATAAAAGAGTTAATAAGGCGTTATCAATATTAATATTTTAATGAGGAAGCCGAAGCATTTGATAAGCTTTTTAATTATTACTTAGTGGTAATAAAGGGGACAGATATTAATAAATGTTTTTTAATTTTTCTCATTTATCTTCACTCGGATGGACACGTTCAGCAGATAATGCACCTGCTCACAAGGCACACGTATCGTTACCAAATGGTTCCAGGAACATGTTGATACGTTTTCCTTGCTTCATTGGCCTGCACAGTCCTCAGATCTAAACCCTATCGAGCATCTTTGGGATGAGGTGGAAAGGGCTGTTCGTAGCGAGCTGTGCCTGTCCAATTCGCAGCAACTGCGCGAAACAATCATTTTCACATGGGACAGCAATCTGCACAACGCATCCAGTATCTTGTAAATTCCATGCCCCGACGAATTCGGGATATTCTGAAAGCCAAAGGAGGCGCAACATACTACTAGGGAGATGTACTTAATAAACTGGCATCTCAGTGTATACACGCATTATAAACGCAAAGAGCCCTTCATTTATTAGAGAATACATGAAAAAGGCGAATTGAAGGACATATACACAGATATAAAATAAAAATAAAAATTACCCCCTCAAGCAGCTGCTTGCCACAGAGGTCTGACAGCAGCCTGTCAGTTTATATGCCATAGTAGAAGGTCTGTGAGGATGGCAGGACCTCAGCAGAAAAACGACACAAACGTCCATGCCTTATCTGGGGCTCGAACGCAGGTCCTTTACATCAGTAGGCAAGCGCGCTAACCACTCGGCCACGGGACGGCATATACAGATATATGCAATTATGCATGACAGTAATCATTTATTTTATTTTTACATTATTAATTATAATCATTTCATGACAAAAGTAAAAATGTTAATGCTTTTTGGAACGAAAAATATTGAAAATGCTAATAGAACCTGAAAGTTCATGGGAAATGTTATTAAGCAATGAACCGTTTAGTTATTAAAGATAGAGAATGCTGAAAAAGAATCAGCATGCCTAATGATGCTTACTTTTAATGAATAAAGTCTGATTAAAAGGTTTAAAATATAATCAAAAAACTATTTTATACCTTTCTTATTTATTTTACAATCGCAAGAAATATTTGAAATTTAAATTATTCTGATCCCGAACTTCTCTGTGCTATTTCGAACCCGAGTGGAGTGAACCCGAGTTCGAATCCGAGTCGAGTTCGAGTGAACTCGGGCTCAGCCCGACAAAGACCGCGCTCAAATCATTTCTAATCTCGAACAATATGACCAAAGGAAAATAAAACTGAATTAGAAACGCTCCTTTGAAGAGAAACGTGGGGAATTGCTCTTGATGATTGATAAATAATATAAATAATCAATGATATGATGATCTCCGCAAAATTCCCCGCCCTGCCCACGGTCAGTAGGGGACACCGATGGGCTTGGAAAGGCCGCCGTCCGTCGGATGGGACGTTAAGCCGTGGCCCCGTGTGCGGGAGAGCCATACCCTGTGCACGTTAAAGAACACGCTGGATGGCCTTGACGGGAGGCTACCATCTGTCTCCCAACAGCTGTTCCAGTGAATCTCCTACCCCAACCTTCTCTGAGCTTTCAGGGTCCATATGACCTCGCCATTTAGCCCATGGTGTGCAAAAAAAGTGCCGCTCAGAGGTAAAACAACCCAACAACAACAAAATGATATGATGATTGATAAATGTCCTATTTTTGTAGGGACGGGAGTGTCTGAGACAGTATTTCGCCTAGATCGCATTTTCATGATTCCTGGATCAAGTTCCCACTGTCCTTGAGATGATATTTTTTTCTCTAAAAATTCGCGCAAAACTTTGGACTCAAAATGGTCTAGAGATTTCACAATTTCTGATTTAGATTACGAGGATAATTTGGCCCTTTTGGCAAATGATGTTGATGAGATGAATTCATTCGAGCTGTTGATCAGACTGGTAGTAGAGTAGATTTGATGATAAAACAGACATAAAACTAAAGTGATGAAAGCAGGTCAGATTCACTGTGGTTCGGTTAATCTGAATGGTTGCAGTCTTAGCAGGTGTGTCAGTTAATTATTTTGGGAGCTGTGTAACAGTTACTGAAGATATGCAGCATGAGATAAACAGAAGAATAGGAATTGCTGCTGGAACTTTAAAGAATCTATGGAGAGTGGGGAAAAATAGGCTTATATACCTGAAGACTAAATAAGACTGTATAATAATTTGGTTTCTTCCAAGGTTAGTTATGGTAACGAAACATGGACCCTTTATAATCAAGAAACTAGGAAACTTGACGCCTTTTATTCTAGATGCTTAAGCAGTACCTTGGGCATTAAGTGGTTTGACTTTGTAAGTTATGATGATGTTAAGGGAAGAGTCGGCAACCGCCTTTGAGCAGCATATTGTGCAGAGAGACTGTGTTGTTCTGTCCATGTTGCCCTTATCCATAGATGCTGATTGGGGAATAAAGTTATGAATAATATGTCTGAAGGCCTCAGGAAAAAAGGGGGAGAATTAGGATGCGTTGGGCAGACAATGTCAAACAGGACCTTGCTAAAATTGACGCCTTATTCTGGAGAAACTTTAGCGTCTTTGTCTTTAAGGTATTAAAGAACACATAGAACCTAGCAAACTATTTAAGGAACGCCTAGACTAAAGAAGAGGTTTCCATCTGTCTTCTAATAGCTGTCCAGTGTTGAGATATCATCCAGCTAACCGACCATTGTAAGATTCTTTTCTGAAATTTCCAGGTTTATATCCTTTGTCTCATTTCAACAAATTCGAATAATGTTTCATTGTTCTTCTTTACATTTACCCATTTCTTCACGAACGTAAATGTTACATTGCAAGGACCATTTTTATGCTGGACTATGCGATGTGGAAGCGATATCTGCTACCCCTCCTTTCGTTTTACTAGAAATGGGTTAGGACTCTTAATTTTCGAGCTCGAGTCCACTCCGAATCAGATTAGAGAGAAAACAATCTCTGACACAATCCTGAAACATGCACACCCTATTACAGTACAAAAAGTAACAAGACACTTCCCCTTTATGTGATGGACAACCACATTCAAAAGCTCCTTAACTTTTGAAACAATTTTTTTTTACGAAAATAGGTCTCTGCAGATAAGTTGAAGACCTCAGTCAAATATCTTTAAAAATAGTCGTTTAATATTCAAAGAATTATGGAAGCTTAAAGCATTTAAGTCTAACTTTTGCTGCTCATTAAAATTTAGTTCAGAAGAAAAAATACAAACTGATAACAAATTGTTCACTAACATAAATGTAATACTTTAAGTTTATGCAATGATTATTTTTTTCAGCTTTCATTAATTTGGGCGGGGGGGGGGGATGTTTAGGAAGAGTGTGCCGGCATCTCAGCTGTTAAATGTTCCAGCTTCAATAACGCCTTAAATATTAAGTGAATATTGGTGAAATTCAGATTTAGAGAGATTTGAGTGAGAAATCCAATTTATCGAGAGTCTCTTTTTTTGCTAAAAAACTCATTTTCAAAGTTAGGGAACTTGAAATTTGAAATTAGATTGAAATAACACTGAAGTTCATTTAGTTTTTGTTGCTAAACCATTGTTTTAATTCTTTGCCTTGCAGGATATTACAATTTCTGCAATTTTAAAAAAAAACTATTTTAAACTATCACATTAAGCGTTTAAAATTTTCTGTTAGTAAACAGCAAATGATATAAACGTTTAAAGCAATAATACTATATATGTTTATCCTAATGTCCTTATTTTCGTGAAATTATATTTTTTAAATTAGATTTCCAGTTTAAATTACATAAGGAAATTATATTTTATATTGATATTAATTAAAACTTAGTTGCGTTTAAAAACCTAATAAATAATTCCTTTATTTTCCCTCAGTTATTTTTAATTCTGGTTTATATATTACTTTCGATTTTTTAAAGGTATTCTCTCCCCTTTAACGAATCGTGTTTAGCGTTTGTAATGTTACTCCTTTCTGTACCCTAACAGCCGATCCGTCCTCTTTTCTTCTTCGAGACCTTGGGGTCCTTGTGACCTAGCCATTTAGCCCATTGTGCGCTGGAAAAAAAATGACTCTCAGAAGTAAATCTAACCAATCCAATGCCCAGTTTTAAGTTGCAGACTATTTTGAGAATTGATGTCGTGAAAAGAAAGTACCTCTCCGTATATCTTTGAAGAACTCATTGGACTATTTATTTGCTTCAAAATTCAGTCGTAAAAACAACCTTAGATATGGCGGAAGGAAGCAACGAAAATGGTGCATTTTGTTGCGTATGACGTCACGAAATCTCAGTGAAACGTCATAAATGAAGACTATTATTGTTGAAATGAATGCATAGCTTTAATGAACGAATGATTCTAAAGGAATGCTTATGAGTGGAATGCGTGTTATAGCGACATTGTGCTGATCTTTACGTAAGAGGAATATAATTTTTCTGCTTTTTAGTGAAACGATAATCTGGAAAAGTAAATTAGTAAAGGAACTTCATTAGAAGGAAGACTTCATTTAGTTAAAAACAGAGAGAATATTAGAACTAGAACAATGCAACTACCACTGGATACAGATGAAATGAAGAAAGGATCCTCCCAGAAGGGAGAGGAAGTCGATGCTAAAAGTCATCAAATCTCCGAGGGATATTATGACGCAGTGGAGGAGAGTCTTTGCCTTTCTGCCATCCAGGAACGTAGCGGAAACAACAGAATAAATCTCTACTGTGTCATCATCGAAAAACAAGTACAAGAAATTGATGAAAAAATCTTTGATCAAGAAGGAAAGGAATCAGTGTTACATAGGATGGGGCCACTCGACACGACTGACCGCAATTTCACCTTTCCCGAAATCCTTAGGCAGATACAGAGTGTACCTTTTGACCCTGATGCCTTTTATAAAGCAGGACGGATTTATTCGATAAGAGAGAAAGTTCGTAAAAGGAAGATTCCACCGATTCTGCATTACCTTACGTCGATTGCTGTGTTCCGCATGCTGCAAACGGAAGAAAGATGGCATGGTAGTTGTTTCAATGTTCTAGTCGTCCCACATCAAAAGAAAACGGCCCTTTTCAGGGCCCCTAAATTTGATAAAGGAATGCCAATATCGTACTCTAAGTGTTGTTCTGTCCTTCTTTAATACTCTTTCAGCGCTGCAACTAAATTTAGCTTAGCCTTACCTCTGTCAGTTGATTTGCATGGCATAGTGACGCAATTTCTTTAGGATAACACGGAGGAGAGGAATTCTAACTAAGTATCCTTTGAATCCTGATTCAGATAATTATAAAACATTGACATTTGTAGAAACTGAACTTTTGTGAGATCATCAGACAAATGCTAAACATTGTGGGTAGTTCTACTCCCATTGTTTGCAAAAATGATAGACGTATCGCTGGCTTTAATGTTGGCCACATAACTCAGTCTGAAGTTATTTTGGCTATTTCTAAACTTAAACTTATAAAGCCCCAGGGGTAGATGAAATTACTACAGAAATGATTAGATCTGGGAATGTTTCAGTTACCATTTGGATGTGTGTCAAATTTTAAATATCTTTTATGATAAAGGCATGGTTCCTAAGGATTTTACCAGAGCTATTATTATCCTTATTTTCAAAAAAGGTGATCGCAGTTCTTGTGATAACTATAGGGGTATCAGCCTACTCTCTGTTCCAGGTAAAGTTCTTTCCATGATTGTGGTTAATATAATTAAGAATCTGGTTGACAGGCAATTGCGTGATGAGCAATGTGGATTCAGAAGTGGTAGGGGATGTGTGGATAAGATAATTTTCACTTAGGCAGATTCTTGAGAAATGTTTAGAATTTCAGAAACCTTTGGTTGCTAGCTTTGTTGATTTAAAAAAGGCTTTTCCTCTGTTGATCACCATAATTTGTAATTGGTTCTGAAATCGCAAATTAGTTAACATAATGAAAACTTTCTAAAATAACACTGAGTCATGTGAGAGTTGGTAAGGCTTGTAGCAATTGGTTTAGCGTTGCTTCTGGTGTTCGACAAGGGTGCATTTTGTCTCCTTTTCTCTTTAGTTTGGTTATTGATTATGTTATGCGAAATTCACTTCAAGGGAAAGATTTTGGCCTAAAATGGACTGGAGATACGAAAATGTCTGATTTAGATTATGCTGATGATTTTGCCCTTTTGGCAAATGATGTTGATGAGACTGTAGTAGAGTAGGTTTGGTTATAAACAGAGAGAAAACTAAAGTGATGAAAATTGGTCAGGCAGGCTGTGATTCAGTTAATCTGAATGGTTGCAGTCTTGAGCAGGTGTCACAGTTTAATTACCTTGGGAGCTATGTAACAGATGCTGGAATGCTTACATACCTTGGGAGCTATGTAACAGATGCTGGTGATGTGCGGCATGAGATTAACAGACGGATAGGGATTGCTGCCGTGACTTTTAAGAATCTATGGAGAGTGTGGTGAAATAGGCGTATGCACCTAAAGACTAAACTTAGACTGTATAATAGTTTGGTTCTTTCTACAGTTAGTTAGGTAGTGAAACTTGGACACTTTGTAAAAAAGATAACAGGAAACTAGATGCTTTTGATTCTAGATGCTTACGCAGTATCTTGAGTATTAGGTGGTTTAACTTTGTAACTAATGATGAGGTTAGGCAAAGGACTTTGCAACCTCCTTTAAGCAGCATATTGTGCAGAGAGAGACTCCGTTGGTTTGGCCATGTTGCCCGTATGAATAATTATAGATTGGCGAATAGGGTTATGAACAGTGTGCCTAAAGTCCTCAGAAAGAATGGGAGACCTAGGATGCGGTGGGCAGACAATGTCAAAAAAGACCTTGTTAGAATTGGTGTGCAGGGGCCAGATGCAGTAGATGTAGCTCAGGATAGATCAGACACTCTACTGAATCGGAAAAAGCAAATCGTATTATATTATTAGTATCTATAAAACAGAAAAAGAATTATTTTATTTATTAAAACGAAGTTAAATATCTGGAGACGAAAATGAAGCAGTAACTTTTTTAAAATCAAGTAGCTATAACAAATACCCATATTTTTTAGGCGCTCTGAGGGTATTCCCGCTATCTATATTTGTCATCGTCAAAGTGAATTATGTCGTTTGCTATCAGGGCCACTGAAATTAGAATTCATTTCAGAAACTTTTAACAGATTTGGGAAACCCAAAACTTTCCAGAAAATTGGCTAACCGGTTCCAAATTTTTCGTACTGGGTTCTCTTGAGAAATACCGTATTGCATTCCAAAATCAAGTCTCTATCTTTAATAGGACCGAGTTATAGATCTAGACAGCATTTTTTTTTACCATTCTCCTGTCTATATCTATAATAGAACCCGAGTACGATTTTAAGACTTCCGAATAAAATAATATGTATTTCCATCCAGCGAAACATTGCAGGGGGATGTGATAATTAAATACGTAATATTCAATTAAAACCTTTTCAATGAATGAATTACCATTAACTTATTAGGTTCTGCCTTCACTTATCTCACTATCTCTGTCTTGTATACAGAATAACGAATTCATGAGAACATTCTGGTCGACCAGAAACAATAAATAATCGTAGTACTAAAATTTGGGTATGTAGACGTCGTCTGCAGTAGTGCGGGACACTTTACAATTCATTACTCCTCTTTTTGAAAAGAGCTCCGTATATTATTTATTTTTTGTGAAAGTTTACCCGTTGGCAGTAAGATCCACTCCTTCAATTTTTTGCGACCAGCACGTCGTAAGATTCATTTTTACTCGTTTTCTTTGAAAAAGAGGTAATAGTTTCGCTTTGTCGTCTGTCTGTCCGTCTGTAGATATCAAACTTTTTTTTGTTTACAGAGATAAATTAAAAATTATTTTTGTGTTGGATAGGTATCGATAAATTTTTACGATACGTACCTTTAGATTCTCTCTAAAGCTATAATTACGCCCTCTAGTGGTGGAAAAAGTTCAAACAAATATTGCATACGACGTATTTATCCTAGAAATGTGAAACTTTGTTGGTGGAATGTGAATGCCATGATGTTTCCATTGGCAACAATGAATTGCTCCCTTAGACCCAGGGGGGGGGGGGGGCACACCATTTAATTTTAGCAGATAATTGCTTTTAGAGATAAATGAAAAATTCTTTTTCGGTTAGATGAGAATTGATAAAATATTGTGCTTCACATTTTTTAAATCTGCCGAAAACTGTAATTGCTCTCTCTAACAGTGGAAAAAATTGCAAATTCCAAAATTTCAAACAAATATTGCAAACAATGTATTTAAGCTACAAATGTTATACTTTCACGTGACACGAAGCGTCATTAGTGATCTAGCAAAAATAAAAAAAAAAAATAAATACCCCCTCAAGCAGCTGCTTGCCACAGAGGTTGACAGGAGCCTGTCAGTTTATATGCCACAGTAGGAGATCTGAGAGGATGGCAGGACCTCAGCAGAAAAACGACACACATCCATGCCTAATCCGGGGTCAACCTTAGTGTTAATCAATTAGTGATCTGGAAACCTTCGTGTCACATGACACGAAGGTTGCCAGATCACTAATTTCTAAAAAAATCGTTGTCAGATATTTTTTCTGAACTCTGTAATCAACCATAGTGTTCGGATACTTTTTGGAGCAACTGTACAGATTCTTCTTCTTCTTCTTAACGTTACACAAAATTGGCAGGTCCTTATTCAGGCTTTCCCAGTAACTGTACAGATTGATATCTTTTATATATATATATGTGTGCTGATATGACACATATTGTGAAGTAACAGTGATATAGCGTCAAGGGAGATTATTAGATTGCCATCCCAAAGTAAAAATCAACTAAATGATTTCAATTGATGTCATTTATTTTTAAGAATATATTTCTATATTAATAAATTCATTTGTGACAAGCTATATTTATATTCTTTCGCTAAAATTATATTCTTGCCATTTTAATGCAATCTGTGTCGCGGCATCTAAATGAAATGGTCTGTTTTTAACCGGCAGAGAGATCTGACATTTTAGACTGAATTTTTCGGAGTAGGAAAAACCGCGATTTATCTCACTTTTAGCAACTTTTAACTTTGCAGACTGGCAAACAGGTTAAATACAGATGATTCGTAAGTACTTTATTTCTAATTTACATTAAGTTCATTAATATTATTCTTTCAATTTTTGTTTTAAATTTCAGTACTATACGTATACCTTAATGATGAGAATTTTTTTCGTGATCAGAAATAAATATATGAGAATATATTAATTATTATTATTACTGCTGAAGTGAAATTTGAAATAAAAATGTATAAATAATACTTTAAACAGTTTTATTCATAAGAACGATATATTTGAAATCTGTCGCCCATTTTTCAATAAGTTGTTGGCTTTGATTTACACTGTGATTTCGTGGAAATCACAGTGTAAATCTACCGGGTAAATCGAGTGATCGGTGTATATATAGAGCATAAATAAATACACTACTGGAAAAAAAAATGCAACACTTACAAGAAGTTATGCTAATGTGACGAAATTTAGGGAGACGGTAATATATGGAAATGATTAGGTTTGCAGGACGATCCAAACAATTAGACAGGCTCGAGCTGACGTCACAGGTGCAGAGCAGTCAAACACATATAAAGGCAACCAAACCTCCCTGGCTGACAAAACGTGGAAATTTTTCTGAACCTCTAAAGATGCCCTTTCACAGACATCGACAGTCGTTCCAACAGTTAACAGACTTTGAGCATGGAAGAATCATCGGTCTTAGAGAAGCTGGTTTGTCGTATAGAGATGTAACCGATCTCGTTGGCCGCAATCCCAGCACCATCGTACAGATATGGCGCCAGTTGGTTCAAAAGGGATTCAGCACATGCCAACAAGACAACGTATGACCATGGAGCGACAGGGCCGCCATTTGCGACTCATGGCATTGCGTGACAGATTGGCGACAACAACGCAACTGCAAAAGGAGTGGAAACAACAACGCAACTGCAAAAGGAGTGGCAACAGGGAAACACAACGAATACTTATCAGGCGGACGGTAAACATCAGGCTTTTACAGTTTTCATTGCGAGCCTATCGTCCGACACTGCGTTCGCCCCTCACATCTGCCCACGTGCAAGTGTTGCACATGCATGTGGTTTCGTCTCAGACAGAATTGGAATGAACAAGAGTGAAGTACCATGGTGTTTAGTAACGAATCTCGTTTTTGTCTTGGTCAGTACGACGGTAGACATCGTGTTCGCCTTCATCCAGGGGAAAGGAACGCCACCTAGTGCCTGCGACATCGTCACACAGCTCCAGCACCTGGTGTCTTGGTGTGGGTGCCATAGTTGGACATTTCGGTCAAAACTGGTCATCATAAGGGATCTCTAACTGCCCAAGGATATGTTACCAACATTTTGCAGCCAGTTGCTGTCCCATTTGTTCGGCAGCACGGAACCTTTTATGAGCAATTTTTTTATTTTTCCAGGTTATTTATTTTTCCTTTTTCCAGGTTTTACTTCTCTTTTCAGAATTTTTATTATTATGGAAAACCTTTTTTACATGATTTTTTAATCACAAGTTACCTTCCTATCGTTTCGTTTTCGGACATCCTTAGTTTTATTGTAGTATGATGTATGATGATTGCTAGTTTGCAACTGCACTCATCTATGAAAGGCTCGACATAAAAATTTCTATTTTGAAACGATGATCCTCCTTTGCCTGCCACCCTGAAACAATCCTTTCCCCACCTGGAAACTTTTTACGCGTGCCTATGCATATCCCCAGATTCATTTTCTTGTTCCACATGTAAATTAAACAAATGGGAAAAGACAAACTAACAACAGTGTAGAATAGTTCATCTGTTGCAAACAAACTCATGCTGCTTAGCAAATTTGGGTGTGCAGGGTACGATTCCAATGGCCATGGTTGTCGCCATCATCAATAACCTCCCCTTTTATTTTCGCCATTTGTTATCGTCCAAAAAGTTGTGCTGAGCAAGAGATAAACAGGGCGCAGCTGGAACATCCCGTTGGCCCCTATTGACCAATATAAAAATGTTTGTAAAGCCATCGAGCGCAGAGGATAAACGGCAGAATAATAAGACAAATCGACAAACAACTGTGCGAATGGAAAGGAACGCTCCTAAAACAGGAGATCTTCCTCTAGCGTGCTAGCTAAATTAAGCAGGCGCTATACCGAACAATGTCGTCGATCGCAAACAGTATCATTGAAGCACTGAAAATTGACATTGACTGCATTATAAAGAAGTTTAGAGACCAATGTCCACGCATCTGCCATTGCAGGCACGACGAGGGTCGACAGAACAATGAAGCTGATGAGAAAGAGAGGTCATGACACTGAGGTGATCCTCGGCCGTCACATGATCAACTTGGTCCGGTATCTGCAAACTCCACTAGACTCGTTCGCACTGAACTTTGTATTTCGTTTTTGCATTTTTATTTCTCTTTCTTACTTTTTCGTTTCGATATTATATATACAGCAACTGCAGCCCTCTTTCACCTGCCCCCTTACATACCAAATCTTGAGAATCTCGCATTGCATCCCAGCAGTAATCTGCTAACATTGATGAGTTCCATCTTCCTAGATATTTCTTTTCCACTGTAGTAATTTTCTGATGAAAACGTTCCCCGTGCTCATCACTCACAGCGCCACAGTTGTACGGAAAGAAATTCAAATGAGAACTTTAGATGTGTACCTTTGAAGACATACTACATCCCAGTTTGTGACATGAGAATAGCAGTTTTTCCCCAAGGTTTTTGTAATTTTCTGCTTTTTTTTTCCTAAGAAGCCTTCTGTCGGAAGGCATGCTCTCCGTTCATCAGCAGCGGTTTTACGATCAAATACCTCATCTTGTAGCAGTGAGCAAATACCTGGACTGGCAGAAACACCCTCTTTTAACTTTGTACCGCTGAGTCTGGGAAATTTATGTCAAAGGTACAGAAAGGCAGTTTGCGTCTCTTCCATAAATAAAAATAAATAAACACCCAATCAAGCAGCTGCTTGCCAGAGAGGTCTGACAGGAGCCTGTCAGTTTATATGACATAGTAGAAGGTCTGAGAGGATGGCAGGATCTCAGCAGAAAAACGACACATACATCCATGCCTTATCCGGGGCTCGAACCCAGGTCCCTTAGATCAGTAGCCAAGCGCGCTAACCACTCGGCCATGTAGCCTTGACAAAATAATTAGGTCTAATTTTATGTATACAAATGTCATAAGAATCTTCATGGATTGTAGCAGCAGATAATGCTGTATATTCTTCTTCCCTGGCTCCAGTTTGTCGAAAAGGTCAAATCCTGTTCACGTAATGAGAAGTTTGTTCTGCTATTCCATTTGCAAAAGAAGCAAGAGAACTTTGCATATCCAAGCTGTAGTTGACGCAAATTAGCAAGGGGCGGGGTGGCTCAGTCGGTAGCGCGCCAGGCTCGTAATCTGTAGTTCCCAGGTTCGAGTCCCAGCTGGGTCAGCGTTGAGATTTATCTCCGCAAAATTCCCCGCCCTGCCCACGGTCAATAGGGGACACCGATGGGCTTAGAAAGGCCGCCGTCTGTCGGATGGGACGTTAAGCCGTGGTCCCGTGTGCGGGAGAGCCATACCCTGTGCACGTTGGTTGTTGGGGTTGTTTTACCTCTGAGCGGCACTTTTTTGCACACCATGGGCTAAATGGCCAGCTCACATGGACCCCGAAGGCTCAGAGAAGGTTGGGGGAGGGGACCCACTGGAACAGCTGTTGGGAGACAGATGGTAGCCTCCCGTCAAGGCCATCCAGCGTGTTCTTTAACGTGCACAGGGTATGTCTCTCCCGCACACGGGGCCACGGCTTAACGTCCCATCCGACGGACGGCGGCCTTTCCAAGCCCATCGGTGTCCCCTACTGACCGTGGGCAGGGCGGGGAATTTTGCGGAGATAAATCTCAATGCTGACCCAGCTGGGACTCGAACCTGGGAACTACAGATTACGAGCCTGGCGCGCTACCGACTGAGCCACCCCTGCCCCCCTGTGCACGTTAAAGAACACGCTGGATGGCCTTGACGGGAGGCTACTATCTGTCTCCCAACAGCTGTTCCAGTGGGTCCCCTCCCCCAACCTTCTCTGAGCCTTCGGGGTCCATGTGACCTGGCCACTTAGCCCATGGTGTGCAAAAAAGTGCCGCTCAGAGGTAAAACAACCCAACCCAACTCACGCAAATTAGCACTGGCTTTTAAGCCGTACAAATATGCCACTTGTATTTGTCATAATTTATGTTCTGAAGTAATTATTTCCTACTGTCGTAAGTTCCCTTCATATTAACAGAGTGATCTATTGGAACAGAAAGCAACTCATTCCCAATGTGTAGAAGAACCGCTTTCATATTTAATTTCGAGGAATTTATAAATAACCTTCATTATTCTGGAGTATGTGTCATGTCGAGAAAGGTGAATAGACCGTCGACATATTTACAAACAACCAGGTAATGGTAAGGAAAAATAACAGATCCTTTCGGCGATACGCACTTACTTTAACATTTCTATCAAGGAGATTCCACTGCTGCAATTTTGGAAATATGGAAGGAGTTCCGCGTTGCTCTTTGACAGCTGTAGTCTCTATAAGAGGATCATGCAACTCGTTCTGTCGGATATTGTGTGGTGAATCCGATGTTGTGGGCATGAAGTAGGGATCTACGGATACTATTTCCTATGTTTCTGTTTCTTTCTTTTTCCCTACTTTTCCCGGGGGCGGGGGGACTCAGTCGGTAGCGCGTCAGGCTCGTAATCTGTAGTTCCCAGGTTCGAGTCCCAGCTGGGTCAGCGTTGAGATTTATCTCCGCAAAAATTCCCCGCCCTGCCCACGGTCAGTAGGGGACACCGATGGGCTTGAAAAGACCGCCGTCCGTCGGATGGGACGATAAACCGTCCCCCCGTGTGCGTGAGAGCCATACCCTGTTGAGCAGAGGGCAGATCGAAAAATGAGAGCCATACCCACAACCCAACCCTTCCTACTGAGTGGTGGCTCCGGGATGAGTAGGTTTTCCCCATGTGGCACTGGGCGGATGGCAGACAGTATGTTGGGGTAGCTTATTGTCTGCTCTTTCTTTTTAGTTATATCACTTCCCAGAGAAGGTGTCATACAGATGTCAATCACTCACGTGGTTGGACGGTTCCCGTCATCTCATGGGAATGACAAATGGCAATCGACCACCTCTTGCCATTTTAGCCAGCAGCGAAACAGTGTTGTACAACTATTACACACTGCATAAGGAGCCCATCTCCTCTGCTGATCTCCAATCTTACACCTGAAGTAAAGGTGGTTGGCCTTTCTGATGAAAGGTGTTATTTCACGCTTCTGTGATGCAAATGTAACTTAGCCACAAATGTAAACAAAAATGATCTGCATTGTTTACACAAGAACGAGGCATATTTCTGACATACAGCATCTCCATACCATCATAAATGGAGGGCGGGGTGGCTCAGTTGGTAGCGCGCCAGGCTCGTAATCTGTAGTTCCCAGGTTCGAGTCCCAGCTGGGTTAGCGTTGAGATTTATCTCCGCAAAATTCCCCGCCCTGCCCACGGTCAGTAGGGGACACCGATGGGCTTGGAAAGGCTGCCGTCCCTCAGATGGGACGTTAAGCCGTGGCCCCGTGTGCGGGAGAGCCATACCCTGTGCACGTTAAAGAACACGTTGGATGGCCTTGACGGGAGGCTACCATCTGTCTCCCAACAGCTGTTCCAGTGGGTCCCCTCCCCCATTCTTCTCTGAGCCTTCGGGGTCCATGTGACCTGGCCATTTAGCCCATGGTGTGCAAAAAAGTGCCGCTCAGAGGTAAAACAACCCATCCCATCATAAATGGACGATAACTGAGGAAGGGTAACTCCCGAAATGATGCAATAGCTCCCAGGTATTGCGTTGCCTAGAATGATGCATCTAGAATGATGCGCCGAGGTGACATTGTGTCACCTCGGCGCTTCCTACAACACACGAAACACTCCAATCAGTATACATTGTATATGTATATAGATGCAGTCTCCTAAATTTTCAAAACAAGAGCAATCGCCAATTTTTAATGTCATAATCGTGTTTAGCACGCCTCGTAATTAGTAGCAAACGGCTGTTTTCCTTTCCTAAACACTATCAGTGTTATACACTGAAGTGCCATGGAATTAGGGATAGCAAATTAATAAGGTGTTGAACTCCCTCTGACCCTGATAACGGCCACAACACGAGGCAAAGACTCCACAAGTTTGCGTAAATGTTCCACAGGTATGGCGACCATGCATTCTCCAGAGTCGTCCACAATTCTCTCAAGGTCGTCGTTGATAGGACATGGGCCCAAACTCTCTATTCGACAGTATACCAAAGATTTTCGATGGGATTTAAATTTGGACTTCTAGGAGGCCAATTCATTATTTAAAAGTCAGCAGAATGCTCCTGCAACCATACCAGTAGCCAACCTGGACTTGTGAGATGAACAGTTGTCTTGCTGGTAGACGCCATCTCCATTGGGATGCATGATGGTCATAAATGGATGTAAATGGTCAGACATGAGTTCTGCGTACTGGGATACACTGAGCGTCGTCGGTACAGTCGCTCAAAAAAGTATCCGAACGCTATGGTTGACTACAGAATTCAAAAAAAAATATCTGGCAACGTTTTTTTTTAGAAATTAATGATCTGGCAACCTTCGTGTTACGCAACACGAAGGTTGCCAGATCATTAATTTCTAAAAAAAAACGTTGTCAGATATTTTTTCTGAATTCTGAAATCAACCATAGTGTTCGGATATTTTTTTGAGCGACTGTACATGTACCAAATGTCCCACAGACGTCCAACTGAAGACACTCCAGGTCATCACTGAGCCACTACCAGCTTGTACTGTTCTGACCCGACATGCAGGATTCATGGCTTCAGGGGTTGGGATTCATCACTCCAGGCTATCCGTTGCCAATTTTCGATGTTCTTTAGCCCAGGCAAGGCATTGAGCCCGGTGTTGTGCCATTAGAAGTGGGACTCTCACAGGTCGGTGGCTCCTGAAGACGAGACGATGAAGTGAGCATTGCACGGTCCGTGCACTGACTTCCTGGCTGGAACCCACGTTCAGATGGGAGATGATTTCAGATAATATCTGGCCCCTATCTGTCTGTACGATGCGGATCAGATGGTGAAGCCCACAATCATTTAAGGCTGGTTGTCCTTTGCAGTTTGTCCGGGTGCTTGTTTTTTTGCCAGAATTTTCCTATTTCCGGAACACTCTTGAAACTCTCGTATGAGAAAATCCAAGTTCATTGACAATTTCGGAGATCGAGTGTCCCACCCGTCGGGCACCTACGATCTGCCCTCTGCCAAATGCATCTAAATCCCCGCCTTTCCCATTACACTTCTCACGAATGCTTGGGAATGCTTGGGGAACGACGAATGCTTGGGGAAGCCAAAGCTGACAGCTATCAATGACCAGGAACATCATTTGAAAGCACTGAAAAATCTGTGTCGCAACTGTAAAATATATTTTCTGCTTCAGAAGGTGAAACTTTATCTGTCTTTTCTCTTCTGTTAAATATGCAGATTTGATCATGTTCTTTATTTTATTCTCAGTCACATTTTTTCCATTAAATACACATTTTAGAAGTTACAGAACTTCGCAGTTAGATTCCCATTGACATAACCTGGAAATTCTTTGATATACACTGCCCTGCCAAAATAATACATATAAATGTAATAAAATATATTTTCATACATTTTTATATAATATTATTTTACTATTTTAATATATCTATAATAGAAATAAGGAGAAAATTGGGACTAGACTATTGCAAAAAGAATGGGAACTTATTTTTTTGGGGGGAGGGTGGGTTAATAAAAACTGAGATAATGAAATAGAAAATTCTACAATTCAGCAAAAATATTATTTAAAAAATATATTTCACGATTTTTTTTGTAGTTCTTTTAAAAAACGAGCTCATGTCATCGTTTTGTTGTTTGTTTTCTCCGTCTGTAGACATTCAACTTTTTTGTTTTAAGAGATAAATTTAAAATTCTTTTTGAATTGGATAGGTAAATCATACGATTCGCCTTTCAGAATCTTCCAAAGGTGTTAATAGTGCCCGCGAACTGTGAAAAGTTTTCGAAAGAGCAAAACTTTCAACAAATATTGCAAACGATCCATTTACACCAGAAATTTGAAATTTCAGTCGTGGAATGTTTAGGTTATGGGAGACAAAAACACTGACAACATTATATCAGATCCTTCTACGGCAAACAGCTGCTTGAAAGGTAATTTATTTTATTTTTATTTTCATATATCTCCGGAGCCGTCCCATGACCGAGTGGTTTGCGCTCTTGGCTACTGATCTAAGGGACCTTGGTTTGAGCCCTGGATAAGGCATGGGTGTTCGTGTCCTTTTTCTACAGAGGTCCTGCCATCCTCGCAGACCTTCTAATATAGCATAGAAACTGACAGACTCCTGTCAGACCTCTGTGGCAAGCAGCTGCTTGAGAGGGTATTTATTTATTATATCTCAGTAGGGGGGACGCAATTTTTTGTTGTAACAGAAGGAAAAAATTCATTTTTTTAGTGTATAGTTAATAATGAAATACTACGATACTTTTTTTTCAAATTCTCAGATAGTTTGAATTTCTATCGTTAAAGGCCGTTAAATAGGCCGCGCAAAAGTCCGATCATAAGTAAAACAACCCAATCGACCCTTATGTGATCTTGAACACAAAACCGTAACGGAAATTTCTTAACCCTCCTGAGTTCTACGACCATAAATAACTCGACACACCAATTCTCCACTTACTAGCAGATAGATACATAGACAAACTCGAGGTATTCGAAGGATCAGAAATACAGTGCAGTTTCCAAGATGTAGAAACCAGCAGACATCATTTGGAATTTCAAACTCCCACGTGGATCGAAATTCGACCTCTGGTCGAGTTGGGTTGGGTTGTTTTACCTCTGAGCGGCACTTTTTGCACACCATGGGCTAAATGGCCAGGTCACATTGACCCCGAAGGCTCAGAGATGGTTGGGGCAGGGGACCCACTGGAACAGCTGTTGGGAGACAGATGATAGCCTCCCGTCAAGGCCATCCAGCGTGTTCTTTAACGTGCACAGGGTATATCTCTCCCGCACATGGGACCACTGCTTAACGTCCCATCCGACGGACGGTGGCCTTTCCAAGCCCATCGCTGTCCCCTACTGACCGTGGGCAGGGCGGGCAATTTTGCGGAGATACATCTCAACGCTGACCCAGCTGGGACCCGAACCTGGGAACTACAGATTACGAGCCTGGCACGCTACCGACTCAGCCACCCCCGCCCCACCCCTGGTCGACTTCAACGGATTGGTGTATCCAGAATTTCGCAACTCTTCAGAGATGCAGGACTCGAATACCCCTGTACATGATGTTCCACGTTTCTGTTAGGTGTAGTTATTATTATTATTAAAGTTTGACTGAAATATGACCTCTAAATGGAGACGTCGGATCCAATTTTTCATAAGCTTTCTAAGATCTACGACAAGAAATATCCTCGTAGGCAGGGGAGGTACAGCCGCTCAAAAAATTATCCGAACACTCTGTTTGATTACAAAATTCAGAAAAAATATCTGGCAACGATTTTTTTCGAAATTAAAAATCTGGCAACCTTCGTGTACGTACACGAAGGTTGCCAGACCACTAGTTTCTAAAAAAATTATTGCCAGATATTTTTTCTGAATTCTGTAATCAACTATAGCGTTCGGATACTTTTTTGAGCGACTGTACGTCCTGCCTACGGGGTGTCATCAATACCCATCCAATTCAACGGGAATTTTAAATTAATCTGTTAAAACAAAAAAGATGAATGTGTACAGACAGATAAAACAAACAAAATGATGACATTAGTTCGTTTGAAAAACGAACTACAAAAAAAATTTGCAAAAATATTTGTGAAATAATATTATTAATGAATTGTGTAGAATTTCCTTTTTCATTATCTCTGGGTTTTCATTAACCCACCCTCTCTCAATAAAAATAAGTCCGCTGAGAACCCTATCGTCTTCTACTAAATATCGAACTCGTCTATCTGCTTTGAACTCCAAAACAGTTGTCTTTATTTCGTTCAGTTTAAAAATATTAAAAAGAAATTGAACAATAACAGTTGGAAGTTTTATACAACTTTATCTTAGCCCCATATGTTATTCTGACACTAAAAATATATTAAAACAACAATTATAAAATCTCATATAGAATATCATTTTAATCTTTCCTGTTCGGTGGAATGTTTTAGTAACTGGGAAACCCTACTCAAGGCTTATTCTCAGACCGCCCCGAACTAAATTCTAGGTACGTCTTGCCCGTAGGCATCAAATTTAGCTCTCTAAAAGTGGTAAATAAAAATTTAATTTTTGATCTCGAAGCCCCAACACACAAAGAATCCGAGATTTTTAAAGCTTCTGGGATCTGTGATCCGAAGTACTCCTATATACCAATATTCACATTTCTAGCACTTTTACGTCAAGCTTTGATCTCTGCTTCACCTCTCTCTGACCTTGAAGGACAGGTCGAAGATCGAATTTCGGATTTTTTCTCCCGAGAACTACGATCCGAATTACCCCTAAGTGCAGATTTTCAGAGCTTTACAACTTCTGCATGATGGTCGTAATTAGCGTCATCCTTTGTCACGCACTAACTCACAATCAGCTAATTTTTAATTGTCAGCTGAAATTCACGAAATAGATGTCTATAAGAAAATATATAGGTAAAAAACATATCCTATTAAAGTATTCCGATCGAGAATGATCGCTGAAAATAAGGCAAAATCTAGCGAATTTCTGCGATCCTTTTCTTATTTGGAATGAAATTCCTGTGATCCTAATTAAACCAAAAAGAAAAATCCGTTTTAATGTCCCCTAAACAGCGTCATGGGCCTACTTTTCCACTGTTCAATTCTAAAAAACTGTTTTTTTGGGACCTAGAATTTCAGTTGTGAGCCAAAAAAAATAGTGCCACTCGGAGGTGGTGTTGATGGTGGATATCCCGCCTGGATCGTAATCTGCAGTTCCCAAATTGGAGTCCCAGCTGGGCGAATGTTGAGACTTATGTCCGCAAAACTTCCCACACTTCCCTCGGTCAGGAGGGGACACTGATGGGCTTGGAAAGGCAACTGTCCGTCGGATGGGACGTTAAGCCGTAGCCAAGTGAACCTGAGAGCCATAACCTGTGCACGTTAAAGAGCACGTTAGGTGAACTTTACGAGAAACGACCACCTGTCTCGTAACAACTGTCCAATGATTCCCCTCCCTCCAAACCTGCTCTGAACCCTCGGAGTCCTTGCGACCTGACCATTTGGACCATTGTGAGCAAAAAAAGTGCCGCTCAGAGATAAAACAATTCAACCCTTTCCTGTATCTACATCTGAGCCATTAAGTCCTAGTGACTTCATTTGGCCAGTGAAGGTAAAAAAAAATCATGCTGACAATTAAAACAACCCAACCAAAAAATAATAATTAAGACCTTTCGTTTTGAAATCAATAGGATATGAATGATATAATAATAATTTAACGATTTGTTTCCATTTTGAAAGTTTTTAGGAAAAAATTTCGAAAAGATGTTTTTTTGATTTATTATTTTTATTCCAACGTTAATCTAAATATTTCAATTGATTTCTTCAAATCATACGGAAGCCCGAATAATTCAAAAACACGAATATTCTAATTCACGCAATTGACCAACAATATCAGTGTAGAACAATGTCACGTAACAGCCAACAGATTCATTATTAAAATGCGATCACACTGTGTCGTAACGCAAGAATTACAATCAGAATATCCGTTTCAGAGTGGCGGCAATCATCCAGCCTAAGATCAGACTGCGCAGTTGACGCTTTCGAAAATTCTCGTAAATCATTGGTTCACTAATAGGAAAAGCGATCGTGTCGACCTATATGACCTATGAGAATTTTCAAGACGTTAACTGAGCAATCTTCGCCTCCCTCTCCCCACTCTAACGTGACCCCGAGCCGTTGGTCTACTTTGGTTGTTTTACCTGTCAACGGCACTTTAGTTCGCGTAATGAGCTAAATGATCAGGTCAGAAGACCCAGGGCTGGATATGGGGGGACCGTGCCTTGACGTATCCTCTGACGTGCGAGCGTGCCTCGACGTGTCCTCTGACTTGCAACCGTGCCTTGACGTGTCCTCTGACGTGCAACCGTGCCTTGACGTGTCCTCTGACGTGCAACCGTGCCTTGACGTGTCCTTTGACGTGCGACCGTGCCTTGACGTGTCCTCTGACGTGCGACCGTGCCTTGACGTGTCCTCTGACGTGCGACCATGACCAGAAGTTCCTTCCGATGCTTATTACAGGTATGTAAATAAGTACAAACTGTTTTACCTAGGAGCTGCAACTTTTTTACATGCAATGTACTTAGTGATCAGATCATAAGGACCGCAAAGGTTCACAGAAGGTTGTATGAAGGAAAACCACCGGGTAGCTGTTAGGATACAGATGGTAGCTCCCGTCAAGGCCATCCAACATGGTCTATAACATTTGTTATGTCATTTGACGGACGGCGGCCTTTCCAAGCCGATCGGTGTCCCCCTGTTGACAGAGGGCAGGGCTGGGAGTTTTGCGGAGAAAAATCTCAACACTGACCCAGGTAGGACTCGAACCTGAGACCTTAAGATTATGAGCCTAGCACTTCACCGACTGAGCCACCACCAACCCAATACCTTTAACAACAAAACTCAGGTTGGCGCCCTCATAGCAGTGATGGAGATTTGATGACACGCGTGCCAAAGGTAACATGCACGATGATTTTTGTTAGCACTCCCTTGAGAGGTGAAGAGAAATAGTGAATACGGCAAGTATAGAGAATTAGAAACAATGGCCACAGCAATTCAATACATGTTTATGGATGAATCATTGATAGTAAGATGGCGACTAGGTTGTTATAATTAGTTACTTATTCATTACGAATTTTAATAGTGCATCCATATATTTAAACTATCTCACCAAATAACTGGTTACACATTTCTCAAAAAGCTGCATCAAAAACAGACGTATTAAAGCTATCAACTGATAGCTTTAATACGTCTGTTTTTGATGCAGCTTTTAGTTCAGTTGATCATTGATTTCCTTTAAAGCACTTCTGTAGAACTTAAAATTTATTTAAGGTTTCTGTTTTTGCTTGACTTATAAAAATTTACTTCATTCTAGTAAAGGCATCGAAATGTCAGCGATGCGTTGAGCACAAGAGTTGAAAGTAGTATGTGAGTTTGTGCGTGTGTAGGAATGATTTTCATTTTCACTTGAGTAATGGCGAGCCTAAAACTTAGTGTTCTGTATCCTTATATTTGAACCGTTAAAATTTTGTACTATTTGATTTGCATTGTATGAGGAACTGATAGGTTTGATCCATGCATAATATAGGAGTGAAATGTCCGCGCATTATTTTTTTACTCTAAACTAAAAACATCACCAATAACAAAAGTGATCATGTACAGTCGCTCAAAAAAGTATCCGAACACTATGGTTGATTACAGCATTCAGGAAAAATATCTGGCAACGTTATTTTTAACTATTAGTGATCTGGCAACCGTCGTGTCACGTGACACGACGGTGGCCAGATTACTAATTTCGGAAAAACTCGTCAGATATTTTTCGTGTACAGTACACGAAGGTTGCCAGATTACTAATTTCTAAAAACTCGTTGTCAGATATTTTTTCTGACTTCTGTAATCAACCATAGTGTTCGGATACTTTTTTGAGCGACTGTACACTAGCAGGGTCTCAGCTCCTCGAGCAAAATTATTAAGGGGCCATCGATTCACACGTGTCCCTCGACTTACACGGTACTTGATTTACAGAATTTCGGCTTCACACGCTAAAAAATGCAACCAGATTCGATTTATACCTTAATTTTCCCAATCTATCAACCGTTTAATTCGCAGGATGGGTGTATTTCAACAGTTTCTTTTAATTTATCAATTTGTCGTCAATTTTATCTTTTTACATTTGCATGGTATACTCTTATGAATCTCTGCTTATACGTAGTGAAAAAAAAATGCTATTTTTATATAAAACTTTGAATGTGTTTTTTTTCCTTCTAAATATTGTTTACAATTATTTTTCCAATTTATATTTTTATTATATAGGCAAAGATTTCTGTGCATTTTGTGCTTTGAGTAGTATGTGAATTTATGCGTGTGAAGGAATGAGTTTGTGCTATTTTCGTGCTAATAAAAAAATATTTGTGCATATATATTGTGCATACAATATTTGTGCAAAAATATTTGTGCATACAATTTCGTGCTAATATAAAAAATAATGTAATAATAAGCATATACTTATTATTACATTATTTTTTATATTATTTTCGTGGTAAATATGTTTTCTAATGCGAGTGTGGAAGGATTAGGGAATAATTCAAAACTTTTGCCTTGGGTGATAGAATGCCCATGTTCTATCTACACTGACTTAAAACACAACAGCATTCGCTGTTATATCTTTATTTACCATTCTTAGTGAAACAAAACTGTACAATACGTAGTGAAACGAGCCTAACATGTACTTGAACCTTCCCCCACCACTTCCCCAGGTACGTCAGGTCACGTAATTATTAAAATGGCCTATTATAAATAGTAGAGGACCCACACTAGACACACTATTAAAATCAATTCTGTCCAAAACAATAGGTTCAAATTTCGGTGTTTTCTTAATCCATAGTTTAAAATTTTTTTGAATAATTTCCGTAATCGCAGTAATAAAAATAATAATAAACGTATATTATCACAGTAACGTTACGCCTAATATTCTTGCACGCGAATCTTGTTCATGCTAATAAGACCTGACCGACATGTGAAATCCGTAGTGCAATACCACCCTCCCCAATCTAAAAGCAAACGAATGAAATAGGATTGCTTTATTCTTAATTTCAAAGAGCTTTCCTAATTCACATTAAATATTAATAATATATAGCTTCGGAACATACTAACACAGCAAATAAAATAAAACACTAAATATTAAAAATTTCAACTTCCTGACAAATTTGACAAAACGGACGAAAAGGAAAGTTCCAAATTCATGACCTGTACAAAAAATATTTTCTACCCAGGAACTCCAAATTAGATCATAGTAGAAGTGTAAAACAAAATTATCTGGAGGGGTTCATGAGAGACTGTACGAAATTCTAACTTTATGACACACAGTAAACCCTAAATTTAACGGACAAATTGCAGAAGGGGAGAAAATATCCACTAAACCAGAATATAAATGAAGAGTCAGTGGGATTCTATACAAATCAGAATAACAAGTTAACATTTACTACTTATATTTCATAATATTATTCGAAATATGAGTTCAAAGTAATTAATTATGTAATTACGTAAGCAGGCGTATTTACAAACGCGTTCAGCGGATCTATTGGTTCTAATTTTTCAATTAATTCTAACTTCTATTTTACATTTTAATCTATTTCTTTACCTTTTACGCCTATGTTTCAAAACATGATTGATTTAAAATTTCAACATTTTATTGTAAAATAACAGGAAAATTCCAAAAGACGTATAGAGGCGTCCCAGATGTAGCTCTACACACTGAGACAAGAAACACACTCAAATACAACGGATAACACACAATAATTCGGCACTGACACAAATATCACACTGCACCCCTTACGGTTGAGGGTCCAACCTAGAGAAATGGTGGGAGAATATATTCAAGTACATATTCCGACCGTTTCAGCGTTCTAAAAACAGAACTTTTAACACTCTACACTCTGCACATACCAAATACACTAGATAACGTAATCAAAAGAAGTAGAGTAATTAATCCGCTCTGTGATGAAATGACTGAATGTGATCTATTGCTTCTGTCGAAGGTGATTGCCATTTGCTGAAATGGCTGAATGCAGACAACTATTCAACCAGTGTCTCTCGAATAACAAATCCATTCACAGACTGAAATAGGTATTTGACTCAATTCAGCTTTCCTATTTTCCTAATAACCTGTCACACTTTCCACTATATACAAAACAATACACTTCCTAGGCTAAACAAAACGGACAAAATAACTACGCCGTTGTGCGCTCTTATAGCTGCACATATTCTATAAGATCTGCTGTAGGAGATTGCTGTTAGCCCAAAGGGCTGAACGCAGTCAATTGTTCAACCAGTGACCCTCACCTGCACATTAACAGATTAAAATACATATTTGTCTGCTTTAACCCTTTGACTAACAACTTTAACATTTTCCACTAGGTACACAACAGCACACTTATACGCCAACGAAGAGTGATAACTTAATTATTCCGCTGTGCGCTCTAATGGCTGCACGCGTTCTCTATCCTTTGTTGAGGGTGATTACTGTTCGTCCAAAGGAGTGAACGAGGTCATTTATTCAACCAGTGACCTACAGATACACATAAACAGATTAAAATGCGTATTTGTCTCATTTCACACTTTGATTAACTGCTTTAACGTTTTCCACTAGGCACATAACATCACCCTAAAACGCCAATTAATAGGGTTAAATTAATTACTCCGCTGTGCGCTGTAATGGCTGCACGCGTTCTATATCTTCTGTTGATGGTGATTGCTGTTCGTCTAGAGGGCTGAACGCAGTCACTTATTCAAACAGTGACCCCCAGGTACATATTAACAGATTAAAATACGTATTTGTCTGATTTCACACTTTGATTAACAGATTTAACCTTCTCCACTACGTACATAACATCACCCTAAAACGCCAATTAATAGGGTTAAATTAATTATTCCGCTGTGCACTGTAATGGTTGCACGCGTTCTATATCTTCTGTTGATGGTGACTGCTGTTCGTCCAGAGGGCTGAACGCAGTAACTTATTCAACCAGTTACCCACACGTACATATTAACAGATTAAAATACGTATTTTTCTGATTTCACACTTTGATTAACAGATTTAACCTTCTCCACTAGGTACATAATATCACCCTAAAACGCCAATTAATAGGGTTAAATTAATTATTCCGCTGTGGGCTGTAATACCTGCACGCGTTCTATATCTTCTGTTGATTGTGATTTCTGTTCGCCAAAGGGATGAACGCAGTCACTTATTCAACCAGTGACCCCCAGGTACATATTAACAGATTAAAATACGTATTTGTCTGATTTCACACTTTGATTAACAGATTTAACCTTCTCCACTAGGTACATAACAACACACTGAAACGCCAATCAATAGGGTTAAATTAATTATTCCGCTGTGCGCTGTAATGGCTGCACGCGTTCTATATCTTCTGTTGATGGTGACTGCTGTTCGTCCAGAGGGCTGAACGCAGTCACGTATTCAACCAGTGATCCCCAGGCACATATTAATAGATTAAAATAAATATTTGTCTGATTTCACACTTTGATTAACAGATTTAACCTTCTCCACTAGGTACATAACATCACCCTAAAACGCCAAACAGGGTTAAATTAACTTTTCCGCTGTGCGCTGCAATGGCTGCACGCGTTCTATATCTTCTGTTGATGGTGATTGCTGTTCGTCCAAAGGGCTGAACGCAGTCACCTATTCAACTAGTGACCCCCAGGTACATATTAACAGATTAAAATACGTATTTGTCTGATTTCACAATTTGATTAACAGATTTAACCTTCTCCACTAGGTACATAACATCACCCTAAAACGCTATTAATAGGGTTAAATTAATTATTGCGCTGTAACGGCTGCACGCGTTCTATATCTTCTGTTGGTGGTGATTGCTGTTCGTCCAAAGGGCTGAACGCAGTCACTTATTCAAACAGTGACCCCCAGGTACATATTAACAGATTAAAATGCGTATTTGTCTGATTTCACACTTTGATTAACAGATTTAACCTTCTCCACTAGGTACATAACATCACCCTAAAACGCCAATTAATAGGGTTAAATCAATTATTCCGCTCTGCATTGTAATGGCTGCACGCGTTCTATATCTTCTGTTGATGGTGATTGCTGTTCGTCGAGAGGGCTGAACACAGTAACCTATTCAACCACTTACCCACACGTACATATTAACAGATTAAAATACGTATTTTTCTGATTTCACACTTTAATTAACAGATTTAACCTTCTCCACTAGGTACATAATATCACCCTAAAACGCCAATTAATAGGGTTAAATTAATTATTCCGCTGTGCGCTGTAATAGCTGCACGCTTTCTATATCTTCTGTTGATTGTGATTTCTGTTCGTCCAAAGGGCTGAACTCAGTCACTTATTCAACCAGTGACCCCCTGGTACATATTAACAGATTAAAATACGTATTTGTCTGATTTCACACTTTGATTAACAGATTTAACCTTCTCCACTAGGTACATAACATCACCCTTAAACGCCAATTAATAGGGTTAAATTAATTTTTCCGCTGTGCGCTGTAATGGCTGCACGCGTTCTATATCTTCTGTTGATGGTGACTGCTGTTCGTCCAGAGGGCTGAACGCAGTCACGTATTCAACCAGTGACCCCCAGGCACATATTAACAGATTAAAATACGTATTTGTCAGATTTAACACTTCGATTAACAGATTTAACCTTCTCCACTAGGTACATAACATCACCCTAAAACGCCAATTAATAGGGTTAAATTAATTATTCCGCTGTGCGCTGCAATGGCTGCACGCGTTCTACATCTTCTGTTGATGGTGACTGCTGTTCGACCAGAGGGCTGAACGCAGTCACGTATTCGACCAGTGACCCCCAGGCACATATTAACAGATTAAAATACGTATTTGTCTGATTTAACACTTTGATTAACAGATTTAACCTTCTCCACTAAGTACATAACATCACCCTAAAACGCCAATTAATAGGGTTAAATTAATTTTCCGCTGTGCGCTGTAATGGCTGCACGCGTTCTATATCTTCTGTTGATGGTGATTGCTGTTCGTCGAGAGGGCTGAACGCAGTCACTTATTCAACCAGTTACCCCCATGTACATATTAACAGATTAAAATACGTATTTGTCTGATTTCACACTTTGATTAACAGATTTAACCTTCTCCACTAGGTACATAATATCACCCTAAAACGCCAATTAATAGGGTTAAATTAATTATTCCGCTGTGCGCTGAAATGGCTGCACGCGTTTTATGTCTTCTGTTGATGGTGATTGCTGTTCGTCCAAAGGGCTGAACGCAGTCACTTATTCAAACAATGACCCCGAGGTACACATTAACAGATTAAAATACGTATTTGTCTGATTTCACACTTTGATTAACAGCTTTAACCTTCTCCATTTAGGTACATAACATCACCCTAAAACGCCAATTAAGAGGGTTAAATTTGTTATTCCGCTGTGGGCTGTAATGGCGGCACGCGTTCTATACTTCTGTTGACGGTGATTGCTGTTCGTCGAGAGGGCTGAACGCAGTCACTTATTCAACTAGTGACCCTAAGCTACATATTAACAGATAAAAACATGTATTTGTCTGATTTCACACTTTGATTAACAGATTTAACCTTCTCCACTAGGTACATAATATCACCCTAAAACGCCAATTAATAGGGTTAAATTAATTATTCCGCTGTGCGCTGTAATAGCTGCACGCTTTCTATATCTTCTGTTGATTGTGATTTCTGTTCGTCCAAAGGGCTTAACTCAGTCACTTATTCAACCAGTGACCCCCTGGTACATATTAACAGATTAAAATACGCATTTGTCTGATTTCACACTTTGATTAACAGATTTAACCTTCTCCACTAGGTACATAATATCACCCTAAAACGCCAATTAATAGGGTTAAATTAATTATTCCGCTGTGCGCTGAAATGGCTGCACGCGTTTTATGTCTTCTGTTGATGGTGATTGCTGTTCGTCCAAAGGGCTGAACGCAGTCACTTATTCAAACAATGACCCCGAGGTACACATTAACAGATTAAAATACGTATTTGTCTGATTTCACACTTTGATTAACAGCTTTAACCTTCTCCATTTAGGTACATAACATCACCCTAAAACGCCAATTAAGAGGGTTAAATTTATTATTCCGCTGTGGGCTGTAATGGCGGCACGCGTTCTATACTTCTGTTGACGGTGATTGCTGTTCGTCGAGAGGGCTGAACGCAGTCACTTATTCAACTAGTGACCCTAAGCTACATATTAACAGATAAAAACACGTATTTGTCTGATTTCACACTTTGATTAACAGATTTAACCTTCTCCACTAGGTACATAACATCACCCTAAAACGCCAATTAATAGGGTTAAATTAATTATTCCGCTGTGCGCTGCAATGGCTGCACGCGTTCTATATCTTCTATTGATGGTGATTGCTGTTCGTCCAAAGGGCTGAACGCAGTCAATTATTCAACCAGTGACCCCCAGGTACATATTAACAGATTAAAATACGTATTTGTCTGATTTCACACTTTGATTAACAGATTTAACCTTCTCCACAAGGTACATAACAACACACTGAAACGCGAATCAATAGTGTTAAATTAATTGTTCCGCTGTGCGCTGTAATGGCTGCACGCGTTCTATATCTTCTGTTGATGGTGACTGCTGTTCGTTCAGAGGGCTGAACGCAGTCACTTATTCAACCAGTGACCCCCAGGCACATATTAACAGATTAAAATACGTATTTTTCTGATTTCACACTTTGATTAACAGATTTAGCCTTCTCCACTAAAGTACATAACATCACCCTCAAACGCCAATTAATAGGGTTAAATTAATTTTTCCGCTGTGCGCTGTAATGGCTGCACGCGTTCTCTATCTTCTGTTGATGGTGATTGCTGTTCGTCGAGAAGGCTGAACACAGTCAATTATTCAACCAGTTACTCCCACGTACATATTAACAGATTAAAATACGTATTTGTCTGATTTCACACTTTGATTAACAAATTTAACCTTCTCCACTAGGTACATAACATCACCCAAAAACGCCAATTAATAGGGTTAAATTAATTATTCCGATGTGCGCTGCAATGGCTGCACGCGTTCTCTATCTTCTGTTGATGGTGATTGCTGTTCGTCCAAAGGGCTGAACGCAGTCACTTATTCAACCAGTGATCCCCAGTTACATATTGACAGATTAAAATACGTATTTGTCTGATTTCACACTTTGATTAACAGATTTAACCTTCTCCACTAGGTACATAACATCACCCTAAAACGCTAATTAATAGGGTTAAATTAATTATTCCGCTGTGCGCTGCAATGGCTGCACGCGTTCTATATGTTCTGTTGATGGTGACTGCTGTTCGTCCAGAGGGCTGAACGCAGTTACGTATACAACCAGTGACCCCCAGGCACATATTAACAGATAAAAATACGTATTTGTCAGATTTAACACTTCGATTAACAGATTTAACCTTCTCCACTAGGTACATAACATCACCCTAAAACGCCAATTAATAGGGTTAAATTAATTATTCCGCTGTGCGCTGCAATGTCTGCACGCGTTCTATATCTTCTGTTGATGGTGACTGCTGTTCGTCCAGAGGGCTGAACGCAGTCACGTATTCAACCAGTTACCCCCATGTACATATTAACAGATTAAAATACGTATTTGTCTGATTTCACACTTTGATTAACAGATTTAACCTTCTCCACTAGGTACATAATATCACCCTAAAACGCCAATTAATAGGGTTAAATTAATTATTCCGCTGTGCGCTGTAATGGCTGCACGCGTTTTATGTCTTCTGTTGATGGTGATTGCTGTTCGTCCAAAGGGCTGAACGCAGTCACTTATTCAAACAGTGACCCCGAGGTACACATTAACAGATTAAAATACGTATTTGACTGATTTCACACTTTGATTAACAGCTTTAACCTTCTCCATTTAGGTACATAACATCACCCTAAAACGCCAATTAAGAGGGTTAAATTAATTATTCCGCTGTGGGCTGTAATGGCGGCACGCGTTCTATACTTCTGTTGACGGTGATTGCTGTTCGTCGAGAGGGCTGAACGCAGTCACTTATTCAACTAGTGACCCTAAGGTACATATTAACAGATAAAAACACGTATTTGTCTGATTTCACACTTTGATTAACAGCTTTAACCTTCTCCATTAGGTACATAACATCACCCTAAAACGCCAATTAATAGGGTTAAATTAATTATTCCGCTGTGCGCTGTAATGGCTGCACGTGTTCTATATCTTCTGTTGATGGTGATTTCTGTTCGTTGAGAGGGCGGAACGCAGTCACTAATTCAACCAGTGACCCCCAGACACATATTAACAGATTAAAATACGTATTTGTCTGATTTCACACTTTGATTGACAGATTTAACCTTCTCCACTAGGTACATAACATCACCCTAAAACGCCAATCAATAGGGTTAAATTAATTATTCTGAGGTGCGCTGTAATGGCTGCACCCGTTCTATATCTTCTGTTGATGGTGATTGCTGTTCGTCCAGAGGGCTGAACGCAGTCACGTATTCAACCAGTGACCCCCAGTCACATATTAACAGATTAAAATACGTATTTGTCTGATTTCACACTTTGATTAACAGATTTAACCTTCTCCACTAGGTACATAACATCACCCTAAAACACCAATTAATAGGGTGAAATTAATTATTCCGATGTGCGCTGCAATGGCTGCACGCGTTCTATAACTTCTGTTGATGGTGATTGCTGATCTTCCAAATGGCTGAACGCAGTCACGTATTCAACCAGTGACCCCCAGGTACATATTAACAGATTAAAATACGTATTTGTCTGATTTCACACTTTGATTAACAGATTTAACCTTCTCCACTAGGTACATAACATCACCCTAAAACGCCAATTAATAGGGTTAAATTAATTATTCCGCTGTGCGCTGCAATGGCTACACGTGTTCTACATCTTCTGTTGATGGTGATTGCTGTTCGTCCAAAGGGCTGAACGCAGTCACTTATTCAACCAGTGACCCCCAGGTACATATTAACAGATTAATATACGTATTTGTCTGATTTCACACTTTGATTACCAGATTTAACCTTCTCCACTAGGTACATAACAATACAATGAAAGGCCAATCAATAGGGTTAAATTAATTATTCCGCTGTGCGCTGTAATGGCTGCATGCGTTCTATATCTTCTGTTGATGGTGACTGCTGTTCGTCCAGAGGGCTGAACGCAGTCACGTATTCAACCAGTGACCCCCAAGCATATTAACAGATTAAAATACGTATTTGTCTGATTTCACACTTTGGTTAACAGATTTAACCTTCTCCACTAGGTACATAACATCACCCTAAAACGCCAATTAATAGGGTTAAATTAATTATTCCGCGGTGCGCTGCAATGGCTGCAAGCGTTCTATATCTTCTGTTGATGGTGATTGCTGTTCGTCCAAAGGGCTGAACGCAGTCACTTATTCAACCAGTGACCCCCAGGTACATATTAACAGATTAAAATACGTATTTGTCTGATTTCACAATTTGATTAACAGATTTAACCTTCTCCACTAGGTACATAACATCACCCTAAAACGCCAATTAATAGGGTTAAATTAATTATTCCGCTGTGCACCCTAATGGCTGCACGCGTTCTATATCTTCTGTTGATGGTGACTGATGTTCGTCCAGAGGGCTGAACGCAGTAACTTATTCAACCAGTTACCCACACGTACATATTAACAGATTAAAATACGTATTTTTCTGATTTCACACTTTGGTTAACAGATTTAACCTTCTCCACTAGGTACATAATATCACCCTAAAACGCCAATTAATACGGTTAAATTAATTATTCCGCTGTGCGCTGTAATAGCTGCACGCGTTCTATATCTTCTGTTGATTGTATTTTCTCTTCGTCCAAAGGGCTGAACGCAGTCAATTATTCAACCAGTGACCCCCAGGCACATATTAACAGATTAAAATACGTATTTGTCTGATTTCACACTTTGATTAACAGATTTAACCTTCTCCACTTGGTACATAACATCACCCTAAAACGCCAAATAGGGTTAAATTAATTATTCCGCTGTGCGCTGCAATGGCTGCACGCGTACTATATCTTCTGTTGATGGTGATTGCTGTTCGTCCAAAGGGCTGAACGCAGTCACTTATTCGACTAGTGACCCCCAGGTACATATTAACAGATTAAAATACGTATTTGTCTGATTTCACAATTTGATTAACAGATTTAACCTTCTCCACTAGGTACATAACACCACCCTAAAACGCTATTAATAGGGTTAAATTAATTATTGCGCTGTAACGGCTGCACGTGTTCTATATCTTCTGTTGATGGTGATTGCTGTTCGTCCAAAGGGCTGAACGCAGTCACTTATTCAAACAGTGACCCCCAGGTACATATTAACAGATTAAAATACGTATTTGTCTGATTTCACACTTTGATTAACAGATTTAACCTTCTCCACTAGGTACATAACATCACCCTAAAACGCCAATTAATAGGGTTAAATTAATTATTCCGCTCTGCACTGTAATGGCTGCACGCGTTCTATATCTTCTGTTGATGGTGATTGCTGTTCGTCGAGAGGGCTGAACGCAGTAACCTATTCAACCAGTTACCCACACGTACATATTAATAGATTAAAATACGTATTTGTCTGATTTCACATTTTGATTAACAGATTTAACCTTCTCCATTAGGTACATAACATCACCCTAAAACGCCAATTAATAGGGTTAAATTAATTATTCCGCTGTGCGCTGCAATGGCTGCACGCGTTCTATATCTTCTGTTGATGGTGATTGCTGTTCGTCCAAAGGGCTGAACGCAGTCACTTATTCAACCAGTGACCCCCAGGTACATATTAACAGATTAAAATACGTATTTGTCTGATTTCACACTTTGATTAACAGATTTAACCTTCTCCACTAAGTACATAACATCACCCTAAAACGCCAATTAATAGGTTAAATTAATTATTCCGCTGTGCGCTGCAATGGCTGCACGCGTTCTATATCTTCTGTTGATGGTGACTGCTGTTCGTCCAGAGGGCTGAACGCAGTCACTTATTCAACCAGTCACCCCCAGGCACATATTAACAGATTAAAATACGTATTTGTCTGATTTCACACTTTGATTAACAGATTTAGCCTTCTCCACTAGGTACATAACATCACCCTTAAACGCCAATTAATAGGGTTAAATTAATATTTCCGTTGTGCGTTGCAATGGCTGCACGCGTTCTATATCTTCTGTTGAAGGTGATTGCTGTTCGTCCAAAGGGCTGAACGCAGTCACTTATTCAACGAGTGGCCCCCAGTTACATATTGACAGATTAAAATACGTATTTGTCTGATTTCAAACTTTGATTAACAGATTTAACCTTCTCCACAAGGTACATAACAACACACTGAAACGCCAATCAATAGGGTTAAATTAATTATTCCGCTGCGCGCTGTAATGGCTGCACGCGTTCTATATCTTCTGTTGATAGTGACTGCTGTTCGTCCAGAGGGCTGAACGCAGTCACGTATTCAACCAGTGACCCCCAGGCACATATTAACAGATTAAAATACGTATTTGTCTGATTTCGCACTTTGATTAACAGATTTAGCCTTCTCCACTAAGTACATAACATCACCCTAAACCGCCAATTAATAGGGTTAAATTAATTTTTCCGCTGTGCGCTGTAATGGCTGCACGCGTTCTCTATCTTCTGTTGATGGTGATTACTGTTCGTCGAGAGGACTGAACGCAGTCACTTATTCAACCAGTGACCCACAGTAACATATTAACAGATTAAAATACGTATTTGTCTGATTTCACACTTTGATTAACAGATTTAACCTTCTCCACTAGGTACATAACATCACCCTAAAACGCCAATTAATAGGGTTAAATTAATTATTCCGTTGTGCGTTGCAATGGCTGCACGCGTTCTATATCTTCTGTTGAAGGTGATTGCTGTTCGTCCAAAGGGCTGAACGCAGTCACTTATTCAACGAGTGGCCCCCAGTTACATATTGACAGATTAAAATACGTATTTGTCTGATTTCACACTTTGATTAACAGATTTAACCTTCTCCACAAGGTACATAACAACACACTGAAACGCCAATCAATAGGGTTAAATTAATTATTCCGCTGCGCGCTGTAATGGCTGCACGCGTTCTATATCTTCTGTTGATAGTGACTGCTGTTCGTCCAGAGGGCTGAACGCAGTCACGTATTCAACCAGTGACCCCCAGGCACATATTAACAGATTAAAATACGTATTTGTCTGATTTCGCACTTTGATTAACAGATTTAGCCTTCTCCACTAAGTACATAACATCACCCTAAACCGCCAATTAATAGGGTTAAATTAATTTTTCCGCTGTGCGCTGTAATGGCTGCACGCGTTCTCTATCTTCTGTTGATGGTGATTACTGTTCGTCGAGAGGACTGAACGCAGTCACTTATTCAACCAGTTACCCCCACGTACATATTAACAGATTAAAATACGTATTTGTCTGATTTCACACTTTGATTAACACATTTCACCTTCTCCACTAGGTACATAACATCACGCTTAAACGCGAATTAATATGGTTAAATTAATATTTCCGCTGTGCGCTGTAATGGCTGCACGCGTTCTATATCTTTTGTTGGTGGTGATTGCTGTTCGTCGAGAGGGCTGAACGCAGTCATTTATTCAACCAGTTACCCCCACGTACATATTAACAGATTAAAATACGTATTTGTCTGATTTCACACTTTGATTAACAGATTTAACCTTCTCCACTAGGTACATAACATCACCCTAAAACGCCAATTAATAGGGTTAAATTAATTATTCCGCTGTGCGCTGCAATCGCTGCACGCGTTCTATATCTTCTGTTGATGGTGATTGCTGTTCGTTCAAAGGGCTGAACGCAGTCACTTATTCAACCAGTTACCCTCACGTACATATTAACAGATTAAAATACGTATTTGTCTGATTTCACACTTTGATTAACAGATTTAACCTTCTCCACTAGGTACGTAACATCACCCTAAAACGCCAATTAATAGGGTTAAATTAATTATTCCGCTGTGCGCTGCAATGGCTGCACGCGTTCTATATCTTCTGTTGATGGTGATTGCTGTTCGTCCAAAGGGCTGAACGCAGTCACTTATTCAATCAGTCACCCCCAGGTACATATTAACAGATTAAAATACGTATATGTCTGATTTAACACTTTGATTAACAGATTTAACCTTCTCCACAAGGTACATAACATCACCCTAAAACGCCAATTAATAGGGTTAAATTAATTATTCCGCTGTGCGCTGCAATGGCTGCACGCGTTCTACATCTTCTGTTGATGGTGACTGCTGTTCGTCCAGAGGGCTGAACGCAGTCACGTATTCAACCAGTGACCCCCAGGCACATATTAACAGATTAAAATACGTATTTGTCTGATTTAACACTTTGATTAACAGATTTAACCTTCTCCACTAAGTACATAACATCACCCTAAAACGCCAATTAATAGGGTTAAATTAATTTTTCTGCTGTGCGCTGTAATGGCTGCACGCGTTCTATATCTTCTCTTGATGGTGATTGCTGTTCGTCGAGAGGGCTAAACGCAGTAACCTATTCAACTAGTGTTCCCCAGTTACATATTAACAGATTAAAATACGTATTTGTCTGATTTCACACTTTGATTAACAGATTTAACCTTCTCCATTAGGTACATAACATCACCCTAAAACGCCAATTAATAGGGTTAAATTAATATTTCCGCTGTTCGCTGTAATGGCTGCACGCGTTCTATATCTTTTGTTGGTGGTGATTGCTGTTCGTCCAAAGGGCTGAACGCAGTCACTTATTCAACCAGTGACCCCCAGGTACATATTAACAGATTAAAATACGTATTTGTCTGATTTCGCACTTTGATTAATAGATTTAACCTTCTCCACAAGGTACATAACAACACACTGAAACGCCAATCAATAGGGTTAAATTAATTATTCCGCTGTGCGCTGTAATGGCTGCACGCGTTCTATATCTTCTGTTGATGGTGACTGCTGTTCGTCCTGAGGGCTGAACGCAGTCACGTATTCAAACAGTGACTGCCAGGCACATATTAACAGATTAAAATACGTATTTGTCTGATTTCACACTTTGGTTAACAGATTTAGCCTTCTCCACTAAGTACATAACATCACCCTAAAACACCAATTAATAGGGTTAAATTAATTTTTCCGCTGTGCGCTGTAATGGCTGCGCGCGTTCTCTATCTTCTGTTGATGGTGATTGCTGTTCGTCGAGGAGGCTGAACGCAGTCACTTATTCAAGCAGTTACCCCCACGTACATATTAACAGATTAAAATACGTATTTGTCTGATTTCACACTTTGATTAACAGATTTAACCTTCTCCACTAGGTACATAACATCACCCTTAAACACCAATTAATAGGGTTAAATTAATATTTCCGCTGTGCGCTGTAATGGCTGCACGCGTTCTATATCTTTTGTTGGTGGTGATTGCTGTTCGTCGAGAGGGCTGAACGCAGTCACTTATTCAACCAGTGTCCCACAGGTACATATTAACAGATTAAAATACGTATTTGTCTGATTTCACACTTTGATTAACAGATTTAACCTTCTCCACTAGGTACATAACATCACCCTAAAACGCCAATTAATAGGGTTAAATTAATTATTCCGCTGTGCGCTGCAATGGCTGCACGCGTTCTATATCTTCTGTTGATGGTGATTGCTGTTCGTCCAAAGGGCTGAACGCAGTCACTTATTCAACCAGTGACCCCCAGTTACATATTGACAGATTAAAATAAGTATTTGTCAGATTTCACACTTTCATTAACAGATTTAAACTTCTCCACTAGGTACATAACATCACCCTAAAACACCAATTAATAGGGTTAAATTTATTATTCCGCTGTGCACTGCAATGGCAGCACGCGTTCTATATCTTCTGTTGATGGTGATTGCTGTTCGTCCAAAGGGCTGAACTCAGTCACTTATCCAACCAGTAACCCCCAGTTACATATTAACAGATTAAAATACGTATTTGTCTGATTTCACACTTTGATTAACAGATTTAACCTTCTCCACTAGGTACGTAACATCACCCTAAATCGCCAATTAATAGTGTTAAATTAATTATTCCGCTGTGCGCTGCAATGGCTGCACGCGTTCTATATCTTCTGTTGATGGTGACTGCTGTTCGTCCAGAGGGCTGAACGCAGTCACGTATTGAACCAGTGACCCCCAGGCACATATTAACAGATTAAAATACGTATTTGTCTGATTTAACACTTCGATTAACAGATTTAACATTCTCCACTAGGTACATAACATCACCCTAAAACGCCAATTAATAGGGTAAAATTAATTATTCCGCTGTGCGCTGCAATGGCTGTACGCGTTCTATATCTTCTGTTGATGGTGATTGCTGTTCGTCCAAAGGGCTGAACGCAGTAACTTATTCAACCAGTGATCCACAGTTATATATTAACAGATTAAAATACGTATTTGTCTGATTTCACACTTTGATTAACAGATTTAACCTTCTCCATTAGGTACATAACATCACCCTAAAACGCCAATTAATAGGGTTAAATTAATATTTCCGCTGTTCGCTGTAATGGCTGCAGGCGTTCTATATCTTTTGTTGGTGGTGATTGCTGTTCGTCCAAAGGGCTGAATGCAGTCACTTGTTCAACCTGTGACCCCCAGGTACATATTAACAGATTAAAATACGTATTTGTCTGATTTCGCAGTTTGATTAACAGATTTAACATTCTCCACAAGGTACATAACAACACACTGAAACGCCAATCAATAGGGTTAAATTAATTATTCCGCTGTGCGCTGTAATGGCTGCACGCGTTCTATATCTTCTGTTGATGACTGCTGTTCGTCCAGAGGGCTGAACGCAGTCACGTATTCAACCAATGACCGCCAGGCACATATTAACAGATTAAAATACGTATTTGTCTGATTTCACACTTTGATTAACAGATTTAGCCTTCTCCACTAAGTACATAACATCACCCTAAAACACCAATTAATAGGGTTAAATTAATTTTTCCGCTGTGCGATGTAATGGCTGCACGCGTTCTCTATCTTCTGTTGATGGTGATTGCTGTTCGTCGAGAGGGCTGAACGCAGTCACTTATTCAACCAGTTACCCCCACGTACATATTAACAGATTAAAATACGTATTTGTCTGATTTCACACTTTGATTAACAGATTTAACCTTCTCCACTAGGTACATAACATCACCCTTAAACGCCAATTAATAGGGTTAAATTAATATTTCCGCTGTGCGCTGTAATGGCTGCACGCGTTCTATATCTTTTGTTGGTGGTGATTGCTGTTCGTCGAGAGGGCTGAACGCAGTCACTTATTCAACCAGTGACCCACAGGTACATATTAACAGATTAAAATACGTATTTGTCTGATTTCACACTTTGATTAACAGATTTAACCTTCTCCACTAGGTACATAACATCACCCTAAAACGCCAATTAATAGGGTTAAATTAATTATTCCGCTGTGCGCTGCAATGGCTGCACGCGTTCTATATCTTCTGTTGATGGTGATTGCTGTTCGTCCAAAGGGCTGAATGCAGTCACTTATTCAACCAGTTATCCCCACGTAGATTAAAATACGTATTTGTCTGATTTCACACTTTGATTATCAGATTTAACATTCTCCACTAGGTACATAACATCACCCTAAAACGCCAATTAATAGGGTTAAATTAATTATTGCGCTGTGCGCTGCAATGGCTGCACGCGTTCTATATCTTCTGTTGATGGTGATTGCTGTTCGTCCAAAGGGCTGAACGCAGTCACTTATTCAACCAGTTATCCCCACGTACATATTAACAGATTAAAATACGTATTTGTCTGATTTCACACTTTGATTAACAGATTTAACCTTCTCCACTAGGTACATAACATCACCCTAAAACGCCAATTAATAGGGTTAAATTAATTATTCCGCTGTGCGCTGCAATGGCTGCACGCGTTCTATATCTTTTGTTGGTGGTGATTGCTGTTCGTCGAGAGGGCTGAACGCAGTCACGTATTCAACCAGTGACCCCCAGTTACATATTGACAGATTAAAATACGTATTTGTCTGATTTCACACTTTGATTAACAGATTTAACCTTCTCCACTAGGTACCTAACATCACCCTAAAACGCCAATTAATAGGGTTAAATTAATTATTCCGCTGTGCGCTGCAATGGCTGCACGCGTTCTATATCTTCTGTTGATGGTGATTGCTGTTCGTGCAAAGGGCTGAACGCATCACTTATTCAACCAGAAACCCCCAGTTACATATTGACAGATTAAAATACGTATTTGTCTGATTTCACACTTTGATTAACAGATTTAACCTTCTCCACTAGGTTCTTAACATCACCCTAAAACGCCAATTAATAGGGTTAAATTAATTATTCCGCTGTGCGTTGCAATGGCTGCACGTGTTCTCTATCTTCTGTTGATGTTGATCACTGTTCATCGAGAGGGCTGAACGCAGTCACTTATTCAACCAGTGACCCACAGGTACATATTAACAGATTAAAATACGTATTTGTCTGATTTCACACTTTGATTAACAGATTTAACCAACTCCACTAGGTACATAAGATCACCCTAAAACGCCAATTAATAGGGTTAAATTAATTATTCCGCTGTGCGCTGCAATGGCTGCACGCGTTCTATATCTTCTGTTGATGGTGATTGCTGTTCGTCCAAAGGGCTGAACGCAGTCACTTATTCAACCAGTGACCCCCAGTTACATATTGACAGATTAAAATACGTATTTTTCTGATTTCACACTTTGATTAACAGATTTAACCTTCTCCACTAGGTACATAACATCACTGTAAAACGCCAATTAATAGGGTTAAATTAATTATTCCACTGTGTGCTGCAATGGCTGCACGCGTTCCATATCTTCTGTTGATGGTGATTGCTGTTCGTCGAAAGGGCTGAACGCAGTCACTTATTCAACCAGTGACCCCCAGTTACATATTAACAGATTAAAATACGTATTTGTCTGATTTAACACTTCGATTAACAGATTTAACCTTCTCCACTAGATATATAACATCACCCTTAAACGCCAATTAATAGGGTTAAATTAATATTTCCACTGTGCGCTGTAATGGCTGCACGGGTTCTATATCTTTTGTTGGTGGTGATTGCTGTTCGTCGAGAGGGCTGAACGCAGTCACTTATTCAACCAGTGTCCCACAGGTACATATTAATAGATTAAAATACCTATTTCTCTGATTTCACACTTTGATTAACAGATTTAACCTTCTCCACTAGGTACATAACATCACCCTAAAACGCCAATTAATAGGGTTAAATTAATTATTCCGCTGTGCAGTGCAATGGCTGCACGCGTTCTATATCTTCTGTTGATGGTGATTGCTGTTCGTCCAAAGCGCTGAACGCAGTCACTTATTCAACCAGTGACCCCCAGGTACATATTAACAGATTAAAATACGTATTTGTCCGATTTCGCACTTTGATTAACAGATTTAACGTTCTCCACAAGGTACATAACAACACACTGAAACGCCAGTCAATAGGGTTAAATTAATTATTCCGCTGTGCACTGTAATGTCTGCACGCGTTCTATATCTTCTGTTGATGGTGACTGCTGTTCGTCCAGAGGGCTGAACGCAGTCACGTATTCAACCAGTGACCCCCAGGCACATATTAACAGATTAAAATACGTATTTGTCTGATTTCACACTTTGATTAACAGATTTAGCCTTCTCCACTAACTACATAACATCACCCTAAAACGCCAATTAATAGGGTTAAATTAATAATTCCGCTGTGCGCTGTAATCGCTGCACGCGTTCTATATCTTTTGTTGGTGGTGATTGCTGTTCGTCGAGAGGGCTGAACGCAGTCACTTATTCAACCAGTGTCCCACAGGTACATATTAACAGATTAAAATACGTATTTGTATGATTTCACACTTTGATTAACAGATTTAACCTTCTCCACTATGTACATAACATCACCCTAAAAAGCCAATTAATAGGGTTAAATTAATTATTCCGCTGTGCGCTGCAATGGCTGCACGCGTTCCATATCTTCTGTTGATGGTGATTGCTGTTCGTCCAAAGGGCTGAACGCAGTCACTTATTCAACCAGTGACCCCCAGTTACATATTAACAGATTAAAATACGTATTTGTCTGATTTCACACTTTGATTAACAGATTTAACCTTCTCCATTAGGTACATAACATCACCCTAAAACGCCAATTAATAGGGTTAAATTAATTATTCCGCTGTGCGCTGCAATGGCTGCACGCGTTCTATATCTTCTGTTGATGGTGATTGCTGTTCGTCCAAAGGGCTAAACGCAGTCACTTATTCAAAAAGTCACCCCCAGGTACATATTAACAGATTAAAATACGTATTTGTCTGATTTCACACTTTGATTAACATATTTAACCTTCTCCACTAGGTACATAACATCACCCTAAAACGCCAATTAATAGGGTTAAATTAATTATTGCGCTGTGCGCTGCAATGGCTGCACGCGTTCTATATCTTCTGTTGATGGTGACTGCTGTTCGTCCAGAGGGCTGAACGCAGTCACGTATTCAACCAGTGACGCCCAGGCACATATTAACAGATTAAAATACGTATTTGTCTGATTTAACATTTCGATTAACAGATTTAACCTTCTCCACTAGGTACATAACATCACCCTTAAACGCCAATTAATAGGGTTAAATTAATATTTCCGCTGTGCGCTGTAATGGCTGCACGGGTTCTATATCTTTTGTTGGTGGTGATTGCTGTTCGTCGAGAGGGCTGAACGCAGTCACTTATTCAACCAGTGTCCCACAGGTACATATTAATAGATTAAAATACCTATTTGTCTGATTTCACACTTTGATTAACAGATTTAACCTTCTCCACTAGGTACATAACATCACCCTAAAACGCCAATTAATAGGGTTAAATTAATTATTCCGCTGTGCAGTGCAATGGCTGCACGCGTTCTATATCTTCTGTTGATGGTGATTGCTGTTCGTCCAAAGCGCTGAACGCAGTCACTTATTCAACCAGTGACCCCCAGGTACATATTAACAGATTAAAATACGTATTTGTCCGATTTCGCACTTTGATTAACAGATTTAACGTTCTCCACAAGGTACATAACAACACACTGAAACGCCAGTCAATAGGGTTAAATTAATTATTCCGCTGTGCACTGTAATGTCTGCACGCGTTCTATATCTTCTGTTGATGGTGACTGCTGTTCGTCCAGAGGGCTGAACGCAGTCACGTATTCAACCAGTGACCCCCAGGCACATATTAACAGATTAAAATACGTATTTGTCTGATTTCACACTTTGATTAACAGATTTAGCCTTCTCCACTAACTACATAACATCACCCTAAAACGCCAATTAATAGGGTTAAATTAATATTTCCGCTGTGCGCTGTAATGGCTGCACGCGTTCTATATCTTTTGTTGGTGGTGATTGCTGTTCGTCGAGAGGGCTGAACGCAGTCACGTATTCAACAAGTGTCCCACAGGTACATATTAACAGATTAAAATACGTATTTGTATGATTTCACACTTTGATTAACAGATTTAACCTTCTCCACTATGTATATAACATCACCCTAAAAAGCCAATTAATAGGGTTAAATTAATTATTCCGCTGTGCGCTGCAATGGCTGCACGCGTTCCATATCTTCTGTTGATGATGATTGCTGTTCGTCCAAAGGGCTGAACGCAGTCACTTATTCAACCAGTGACCCCCAGTTACATATTAACAGATTAAAATACGTATTTGTCTGATTTCACACTTTGATTAACAGATTTAACCTTCTCCATTAGGTACATAACATCACCCTAAAACGCCAATTAATAGGGTTAAATTAATTATTCCGCTGTGCGCTGCAATGGCTGCACGCGTTCTATATCTTCTGTTGATGGTGATTGCTGTTCGTCCAAAGGGCTAAACGCAGTCACTTATTCAACCAGTCACCCCCAGGTACATATTAACAGATTAAAATACGTATTTGTCTGATTTCACACTTTGATTAACATATTTAACCTTCTCCACTAGGTACATAACATCACCCTAAAACGCCAATTAATAGGGTTAAATTAATTATTCCGCTGTGCGCTGCAATGGCTGCACGCGTTCTACATCTTCTGTTGATGGTGACTGCTGTTCGTCCAGAGGGCTGAACGCAGTCACGTATTCAACCAGTGACCCCCAGGCACATATTAACAGATTAAAATACGTATTTGTCTGATTTAACACTTTGATTAACAGATTTAACCTTCTCCACTAAGTACATAACATCACCCTAAAACGCCAATTAATAGGGTTAAATTAATTTTTCCGCTGTGCGCTATAATGGCTGCACGCGTTCTATATCTTCTCTTGATTGTGATTGCTGTTCGTCGAGAGGGCTAAACGCAGTAACCTATTCAACTAGTGTACCCCAGTTACATATTAACAGATTAAAATACGTATTTGTCTGATTTCACACTTTGATTAACAGATTTAACCTTCTCCATTAGGTACATAACATCACCCTAAAACGCCAATTAATAGGGTTAAATTAATTTTTCCGCTGTTCGCTGTAATGGCTGCACGCGTTCTATATCTTTTGTTGGTGGTGATTGCTGTTCGTCCAAAGGGCTGAACGCAGTCACTTATTCAACCAGTGACCCCCAGGTACATATTAACAGATTAAAATACGTATTTGTCTGATTTCGCACTTTGATTAACAGATTTAACCTTCTCCACAAGGTACATAACAACACACTGAAACGCCAATCAATAGGGTTAAATTAATTATTCCGCTGTGCGCTGTAATGGCTGAACGCGTTCTATATCTTCTGTTGATGGTGACTGCTGTTCGTCCTGAGGGCTGAACGCAGTCACGTATTCAAACAGTGACTGCCAGGCACATATTAACAGATTAAAATACGTATTTGTCTGATTTCACACTTTGATTAACAGATTTAGCCTTCTCCACTAAGTACATAACATCACCCTAAAACACCAATTAATAGGGTTAAATTAATTTTTCCGCTGTGCGCTGTAATGGCTGCGCGCGTTCTCTATCTTCTGTTGATGGTGATTACTGTTCGTCGAGAGGGCTGAACGCAGTCACTTATTCAACCAGTTACCCCCACGTACATATTAACAGATTAAAATACGTATTTGTCTGATTTCACACTTTGATTAACAGATTTAACCTTCTCCACTAGGTACATAACATCAACCTTAAACACCAATTAATAGGGTTAAATTAATATTTCCGCTGTGCGCTGTAATGGCTGCACGCGTTCTATATCTTTTGTTGGTGGTGATTGCTGTTCGTCGAGAGGGCTGAACGCAGTCACTTATTCAACCAGTGTCCCACAGGTACATATTAACAGATTAAAATACGTATTTGTCTGATTTCACACTTTGATTAACAGATTTAACCTTCTCCACTAGGTACATAACATCACCCTAAAACGCCAATTAATAGGGTTAAATTAATTATTCCGCTGTGCGCTGCAATGGCTGCACGCGTTCTATATCTTCTGTTGATGGTGATTGCTGTTCGTCCAAAGGGCTGAACGCAGTCACTTATTCAACCAGTGACCCCCAGTTACATATTGACAGATTAAAATACGTATTTGTCAGATTTCACACTTTCATTAACAGATTTAAACTTCTCCACTAGGTACATAACATCACCCTAAAACGCCAATTAATAGGGTTAAATTTATTATTCCGCTGTGCACTGCAATGGCAGCACGCGTTCTATATCTTCTGTTGATGGTGATTGCTGTTCGTCCAAAGGGCTGAACTCAGTCACTTATCCAACCAGTAACCCCCAGTTACATATTAACAGATTAAAATACGTATTTGTCTGATTTCACACTTTGATTAACAGATTTAACCTTCTCCACTTGGTATGTAACATCACCCTATATCGCCAATTAATAGTGTTAAATTAATTATTCCGCGGTGCGCTGCAATGGCTGCACGCGTTCTATATCTTCTGTTGATGGTGACTGCTGTTCGTCCACAGGGCTGAACGCAGTCACGTATTGAACCAGTGACCCCCAGGCACATATTAACAGATTAAAATACGTATTTGTCTGATTTAACACTTCGATTAACAGATTTAACCTTCTCCACTAGGTACATAACATCACCCTAAAACGCCAATTAATAGGGTAAAATTAATTATTCCGCTGTGCGCTGCAATGGCTGTACGCGTTCTATATCTTCTGTTGATGGTGATTGCTGTTCGTCCAAAGGGCTGAACGCAGTAACTTATTCAACCAGTGATCCACAGTTATATATTAACAGATTAAAATACGTATTTGCCTGATTTCACACTTTGATTAACAGATTTAACCTTCTCCATTAGGTACATAACATCACCCTAAAACGCCAATTAATAGGGTTAAATTAATATTTCCGCTGTTCGCTGTAATGGCTGCAGGCGTTCTATATCTTTTGTTGGTGGTGATTGCTGTTCGTCCAAAGGGCTGAACGCAGTCACTTGTTCAACCAGTGACCCCCAGGTACATATTAACAGATTAAAATACGTATTTGTCTGATTTCGCACTTTGATTAACAGATTTAACATTCTCCACAAGGTACATAACAACACACTGAAACGCCAATCAATAGGGTTAAATTAATTATTCCGCTGTGCGCTGTAATGGCTGCACGCGTTCTATATCTTCTGTTGATGACTGCTGTTCGTCCAGAGGGCTGAACGCAGTCACGTATTCAACCAATGACAGCCAGGCACATATTAACAGATTAAAATACGTATTTGTCTGATTTCACACTTTGATTAACAGATTTAGCCTTCTCCACTAAGTACATAACATCACCCTAAAACACCAATTAATAGGGTTAAATTAATTTTTCCGCTGTGCGATGTAATGGCTGCACGCGTTCTCTATCTTCTGTTGATGGTGATTGCTGTTCGTCGAGAGGGCTGAACGCAGTCACTTATTCAACCAGTTACCCCCACGTACATATTAACAGATTAAAATACGTATTTGTCTGATTTCACACTTTGATTAACAGATTTAACCTTCTCCACTAGGTACATAACATCACCCTTAAACGCCAATTAATAGGGTTAAATTAATATTTCCGCTGTGCACTGTAATGGCTGCACGCGTTCTATATCTTTTGTTGGTGGTGATTGCTGTTCGTCGAGAGGGCTGAACGCAGTCACTTATTCAACCAGTGACCCACAGGTACATATTAACAGATTAAAATACGTATTTGTCTGATTTCACACTTTGATTAACAGATTTAACCTTCTCCACTAGGTACATAACATCACCCTAAAACGCCAATTAATAGGGTTAAATTAATTATTCCGCTGTGCGCTGCAATGGCTGCACGCGTTCTATATCTTCTGTTGATGGTGATTACTGTTCGTCCAAAGGGCTGAACGCAGTCACTTATTCAACCAGTTATCCCCACGTACATATTAACAGATTAAAATACGTATTTGTCTGATTTCACACTTTGATTATCAGATTTAACATTCTCCACTAGGTACATAACATCACCCTAAAACGCCAATTAATAGGGTTAAATTAATTATTGCGCTGTGCGCTGCAATGGCTGCACGCGTTCTATATCTTCTGTTGATGGTGATTGCTGTTCGTCCAAAGGGCTGAACGCAGTCACTTATTCAACCAGTTATCCCCACGTACATATTAACAGATTAAAATACGTATTTGTCTGATTTCACACTTTGATTAACAGATTTAACCTTCTCCACTAGGTACATAACATCACCCTAAAACGCCAATTAATAGGGTTAAATTAATTATTCCGCTGTGCGCTGCAATGGCTGCACGCGTTCTATATCTTTTGTTGGTGGTGATTGCTGTTCGTCGAGAGGGCTGAACGCAGTCACTTCTTCAACCAGTGACCCCCAGTTACATATTGACAGATTAAAATACGTATTTGTCTGATTTCACACTTTGATTAACAGATTTAACCTTCTCCACTAGGTACCTAACATCACCCTAAAACGCCAATTAATAGGGTTAAATTAATTATTCCGCTGTGCGCTGCAATGGCTGCACGCGTTCTATATCTCTGTTGATGGTGATTGCTGTTCGTGCAAAGGGCTGAACGCATCACTTATTCAACCAGAAACCCCCAGTTACATATTGACAGATTAAAATACGTATTTGTCTGATTTCACACTTTGATTAACAGATTTAACCTTCTCCACTAGGTTCTTAACATCACCCTAAAACGCCAATTAATAGGGTTAAATTAATTATTCCGCTGTGCGTTGCAATGGCTGCACGTGTTCTCTATCTTCTGTTGATGTTGATCACTGTTCATCGAGAGGGCTGAACGCAGTCACTTATTCAACCAGTGACCCACAGGTACATATTAACAGATTAAAATACGTATTTGTCTGATTTCACACTTTGATTAACAGATTTAACCATCTCCACTAGGTACATAAGATCACCCTAAAACGCCAATTAATACGGTTAAATTAATTATTCCGCTGTGCGCTGCAATGGCTGCACGCGTTCTATATCTTCTGTTGATGGTGATTGCTGTTCGTCCAAAGGGCTGAACGTAGTCACTTATTCAACCAGTGACCCCCAGTTACATATTGACAGATTAAAATACGTATTTTTCTGATTTCACACTTTGATTAACAGATTTAACCTTCTCCACTAGGTACATAACATCACTGTAAAACGCCAATTAATAGGGTTAAATTAATTATTCCGCTGTGTGCTGCAATGGCTGCACGCGTTCCATATCTTCTGTTGATGGTGATTGCTGTTCGTCCAAAGGGCTGAACGCAGTCACTTATTCAACCAGTGACCCCCAGTTACATATTAACAGATTAAAATACGTATTTGTCTGATTTAACACTTCGATTAACAGATTTAACCTTCTCCACTAGGTACATAACATCACCCTTAAACGCCAATTAATAGGGTTAAATTAATATTTCCGCTGTGCGCTGTAATGGCTGCACGGGTTCTATATCTTTTGTTGGTGGTGATTGCTGTTCGTCGAGAGGGCTGAACGCAGTCACTTATTCAACCAGTGTCCCACAGGTACATATTAATAGATTAAAATACCTATTTGTCTGATTTCACACTTTGATTAACAGATTTAACCTTCTCCACTAGGTACATAACATCACCCTAAAACGCCAATTAATAGGGTTAAATTAATTATTCCGCTGTGCAGTGCAATGGCTGCACGCGTTCTATATCTTCTGTTGATGGTGATTGCTGTTCGTCCAAAGCGCTGAACGCAGTCACTTATTCAACCAGTGACCCCCAGGTACATATTAACAGATTAAAATACGTATTTGTCCGATTTCGCACTTTGATTAACAGATTTAACGTTCTCCACAAGGTACATAACAACACACTGAAACGCCAGTCAATAGGGTTAAATTAATTATTCCGCTGTGCACTGTAATGTCTGCACGCGTTCTATATCTTCTGTTGATGGTGACTGCTGTTCGTCCAGAGGGCTGAACGCAGTCACGTATTCAACCAGTGACCCCCAGGCACATATTAACAGATTAAAATACGTATTTGTCTGATTTCACACTTTGATTAACAGATTTAGCCTTCTCCACTAACTACATAACATCACCCTAAAACGCCAATTAATAGGGTTAAATTAATATTTCCGCTGTGCGCTGTAATCGCTGCACGCGTTCTATATCTTTTGTTGGTGGTGATTGCTGTTCGTCGAGAGGGCTGAACGCAGTCACTTATTCAACCAGTGTCCCACAGGTACATATTAACAGATTAAAATACGTATTTGTATGATTTCACACTTTGATTAACAGATTTAACCTTCTCCACTATGTACATAACATCACCCTAAAAAGCCAATTAATAGGGTTAAATTAATTATTCCGCTGTGCGCTGCAATGGCTGCACGCGTTACATATCTTCTGTTGATGGTGATTGCTGTTCGTCCAAAGGGCTGAACGCAGTCACTTATTCAACCAGTGACCCCCAGTTACATATTAACAGATTAAAATACGTATTTGTCTGATTTCACACTTTGATTAACAGATTTAACCTTCTCCAGTAGGTACATAACATCACCCTAAAACGCCAATTAATAGGGTTAAATTAATTATTCCGCTGTGCGCTGCAATGGCTGCACGCGTTCTATATCTTCTGTTGATGGTGATTGCTGTTCGTCCAAAGGGCTAAACGCAGTCACTTATTCAACCAGTCACCCCCAGGTACATATTAACAGATTAAAATACGTATTTGTCTAATTTCACACTTTGATTAACATATTTAACCTTGTCCACTAGGTACATAACATCACCCTAAAACGCCAATTAATAGGGTTAAATTAATTATTCTGCTGTGCGCTGCAATGGCTGCACGTGTTCTCTATCTTCTGTTGATGTTGATCGCTGTTCGTCGAGAGGGCTGAACGCAGTCACTTATTCAACCAGTTACCCCCACGTACATATTAACAGATTAAAATACGTATTTGTCTGATTTCACACTTTGATTAACAGATTTAACCTTCTCCACTAGGTACATAACATCACCCTTAAACGCCAATTAATAGGGTTAAATTAATATTTCCGCTGTGCGCTGCAATGGCTGCACGCGTTCTATATCTTCTGTTGATGGTGATTGCTGTTCGTCCAAAGGGCTGAACGCAGTCACTTATTCAACCAGTGACCCACAGTTACATATTAACAGATTAAAATACGTATTTGTCTGATTTCACACTTTGATTAATAGATTTAACCTTCTCCACTAGGTACGTAACATCACCCTAAAACGCCAATTAATAGGGTTAAATTAATTATTCCGCTGTGCGCTGCAATGGCTGCACGCGTTCTATATCTTCTGTTGATGGTGACTGCTGTTCGTCCAGAGGGCTGAACGCAGTCACGTATTGAACCAGTGACCCCCAGGCACATATTAACAGATTAAAATACGTATTTGTCTGATTTAACAATTCGATTAACAGATTTAACCTTCTCCACTAGGTACATAACGTCACCCTAAAACGCCAATTAATAGGGTAAAATTAATTATTCCGCTGTGCGCTGCAATGGCTGTACGCGTTCTATATCTTCTGTTGATGGTGATTGCTGTTCGTCCAAAGGGCTGAACGCAGTCACTTATTCAACCAGTGACCCCCAGTTACATATTGACAGATTAAATTACGTATTTGTCAGATTTCACACTTTGATTAACAGATTTAACCTTCTCCACTAGGTACATATCATCACCCTAAAACGCCAATTAATAGGGTTAAATTTATTATTCCGCTGTGCACTGCAATGGCAGCACGCGTTCTATATCTTCTGTTGATGGCGATTGCTGTTCGTCCAAAGGGCTGAACTCAGTCACTTATCCAACCAGTAACCCCCAGTTACATATTAACAGATTAAAATACGTATTTGTCTGATTTCACACTTTGATTAACAGATTTAACCTTCTCCACTAGGTACGTCACATCACCCTAAATCGCCAATTAATAGTGTTAAATTAATTATTCCGCTGTGCGCTGCAATGGCTGCACGCGTTCTATATCTTCTGTTGATGGTGACTGCTGTTCGTCCAGAGGGCTGAACGCAGTCACGTATTGAACCAGTGACCCCCAGGCACATATTAACAGATTAAAATACGTATTTGTCTGATTTAACACTTCGATTAACAGATTTAACCTTCTCCACTAGGTACATAACGTCACCCTAAAACGCCAATTAATAGGGTAAAATTAATTATTCCGCTGTGCGCTGCAATGGCTGTACGCGTTCTATATCTTCTGTTGATGGTGATTGCTGTTCGTCCAAAGGGCTGAACGCAGTCACTTATTCAATCAGTGATCCACAGTTATATATTAACAGATTAAAATACGTATTTGTCTGATTTCACACTTTGATTAACAGATTTAACCTTCTCCATTAGGTACATAACATCACCCTAAAACGCCAATTAATAGGGTTAAATTAATATTTCCGCTGTTCGCTGTAATGGCTGCAGGCGTTCTATATCTTTTGTTGGTGGTGATTGCTGTTCGTCCAAAGGGCTGAACGCAGTCACTTGTTCAACCAGTGACCCCCAGGTACATATTAACAGATTAAAATACGTATTTGTCTGATTTCGCACTTTGATTAACAGATTTAACATTCTCCACAAGGTACATAACAACACACTGAAACGCCAATCAATAGGGTTAAATTAATTATTCCGCTGTGCGCTGTAATGGCTGCGCGCGTTCTCTATCTTCTGTTGATGGTGATTGCTGTTCGTCGAGAGGGCTGAACGCAGTCACTTATTCAACCAGTTACCCCCACGTACATATTAACAGATTAAAATACGTATTTGTCTGATTTCACACTTTGATTAACAGATTTAACCTTCTCCACTAGGTACATAACATCACCCTTAAACACCAATTGATAGGGTTAAATTAATATTTCCGCTGTGCGCTGTAATGGCTGCACGCGTTCTATATCTTTCGTTGGTGGTGATTGCTGTTCGTCGAGAGGGCTGAACGCAGTCACTTATTCAACCAGTGACCCACAGGTACATATTAACAGATTAAAATACGTATTTGTCTGATTTCACACTTTGATTAACAGATTTAACCTTCTCCACTAGGTACATAACATCACCCTAAAACGCCAATTAATAGGGTTAAATTAATTATTCCGCTGTGCGCTGCAATGGCTGCACGCGTTCTATATCTTCTGTTGATGGTGATTGCTGTTCGTCCAAAGGGCTGAACGCAGTCACTTATTCAACCAGTGACCCCCAGTTACATATTGACAGATTAAATTACGTATTTGTCAGATTTCACACTTTGATTAACAGATTTAACCTTCTCCACTAGGTACATAACATCACCCTAAAACGCCAATTAATAGGGTTAAATTAATTATTCCGCTGTGCGCTGCAATGGCTGCACGCGTTCTATATCTTCTGTTGCTGGTGATTGCTGTTCGTCCAAAGGGCTGAACGCAGTCACTTATTCAACCAGTTATCCCCACGTACATATTAACAGATTAAAATACGTATTTGTCTGATTTCACACTTTGATTATCAGATTTAACCTTCTCCACTAGGTACATAACATCACCCTAAAACGCCAATTAATAGGGTTAAATTAATTATTGCGCTGTGCGCTGCAATGGCTGCACGCGTTCTATATCTTCTGTTGATGGTGACTGCTGTTCGTCCAGAGGGCTGAACGCAGTCACGTATTCAACCAGTGACGCCCAAGCACATATTAACAGATTAAAATACGTATTTGTCTGATTTAACACTTCGATTAACAGATTTAACCTTTTCCACTAGGTACATAACATCACCCTTAAACGCCAATTAATAGGGTTAAATTAATATTTCCGCTGTGCGCTGTAATGGCTGCACGGGTTCTATATCTTTTTTTGGTGGTGATTGCTGTTCGTCGAGAGGGCTGAACGCAGTCACTTATTCAACCAGTGTCCCACAGGTACATATTAATAGATTAAAATACCTATTTGTCTGATTTCACACTTTGATTAACAGATTTAACCTTCTCCACTAGGTACATAACATCACCCTAAAACGCCAATTAATAGGGTTAAATTAATTATTCCGCTGTGCAGTGCAATGGCTGCACGCGTTCTATATCTTCTGTTGATGGTGATTGCTGTTCGTCCAACGGGCTGAACGCAGTCACTTATTCAACCAGTGACCCCAAGTTACATATTGACAGATTAAAATACGTATTTTTCTGATTTAACACTTCGATTAACAGATTTAACCTTCTCCACTAGGTACATAACATCACCCTAAAACGCCAATTAGTAGGGTTAAATTAATTATTCCGCTGTGCGCTGCAATGGCTGCACGCGTTCTATATCTTCTGTTGATGGTGACTGCTGTTCGTCCAGAGGGCTGAACGCAGTCACGTATTCAACCAGTGACGCCCAAGCACATATTAACAGATTAAAATACGTATTTGTCTGATTTAACACTTCGATTAACAGATTTAACCTTCTCCACTAGGTACATAACATCACCCTTAAACGCCAATTAATAGGGTCGAATTAATATTTCCGCTGTGCGCTGTAATGGCTGCACGGGTTCTATATCTTTTGTTGGTGGTGATTGCTGTTCGTCGAGAGGGCTGAACGCAGTCACTTATTCAACCAGTGTCCCACAGTTACATATTAACAGATTAAAATACGTATTTGTATGATTTCACACTTTGATTAACAGATTTAACCTTCTCCACTATGTACATAACATCACCCTAAAACGCCAATAAATAGGGTTAAATTAATTATTCCGGTGTGCGCTGCAATGGCTGCACGCGTTCTATATCTTCTGCTGATGGTGATTGCTGTTCGTTCAACGGGCTGAACGCAGTCACTTATTCAACCAGTGACCCCCAGTTACATATTGACAGATTAAAATACGTATTTGTCTGATTTCACACTTTGATTAACAGATTTAACCTTCTCCACTAGGTACATAACATCACCCTAAAACGCCAATTAATAGGGTTAAATTAATTATTCCGCTGTGCGCTGCAATGGCTGCACGCGTTCTATATCTTCTGTTGATGGTGATTGCTGTTCGTCCAAAGGGCTGAACGCATCACTTATTCAACCAGTAACCCCCAGTTACATATTGACAGATTAAAATACGTGTTTGTCTGATTTCACACTTTGATTAGCAGATTTAACCTTCTCCACTAGGTTCTTAACATCACCCTAAAACGCCAATTAATAGGGTTAAATTAATTATTCCGCTGTGCGCTGCAATGGCTGCACGTGTTCTCTATCTTCTGTTGATGTTGAGAGGCTGAACGCAGAGTTCGTCGAGAGGGCTGAACGCAGTCACTTATTCAACCAGTGACCCACAGGTACATATTAACAGATTAAAATACGTATTTCTCTGATTTCACACTTTGATTAACAGATTTAACCTTCTCCACTAGGTACATAACATCACCCTAAAACGCCAATTAATAGGGTTAAATTAATTATTCCGCTGTGCGCTGCAATGGCTGCACGCGTTCTATATCTTCTGTTGATGGTGATTGCTGTTCGTCCAAAGGGCTGAACGCAGTCACTTATTCAACCAGTGACCCCCAGTTACATATTGACAGATTAAAATACGTATTTTTCTGATTTCACACTTTGATTAACAGATTTAACCTTCTCCACTAGGTACATAACATCACCGTAAAACGCCAATTAATAGGGTTAAATTAATTATTCCGCTGTGCGCTGCAATGGCTGCACGCGTTCCATATCTTCTGTTGATGGTGATTGCTGTTCGTCCAAAGGGCTGAACGCAGTCACTTATTCAACAAGTGATCCCCAGGTACATATTAACAGATTAAAATACGTATTTGTCTGATTTCACACTTTGATTAACATATTTAACCTTCTCCACTAGGTACATAACATCACCCTAAAACGCCAATTAATAGGGTTAAATTAATTATTCCGCTGTGCGCTGCAATGGCTGCACGCGTTCTATATCTTCTGTTGATGGTGATTGCTGTTCTTCCAAAGCGCTGAACGCAGTCACTTATTCAACCAGTGACCCCCAGGTACATATTAACAGATTAAAATACGTATTTGTCCGATTTCGCACTTTGATTAACAGATTTAACGTTCTCCACAAGGTACATAACAACACACTGAAACGCCAGTCAATAGGGTTAAATTAATTATTCCGCTGTGCACTGTAATGTCTGCACGCGTTCTATATCTTCTGTTGATGGTGACTGCTGTTCGTCCAGAGGGCTGAACGCAGTCACGTATTCAACCAGTGACCCCCAGGCACATATTAACAGATTAAAATACGTATTTGTCTGATTTCACACTTTGATTAACAGATTTAGCCTTCTCCACTAACTACATAACATCACCCTAAAACGCCAATTAATAGGGTTAAATTAATATTTCCGCTGTGCGCTGTAATGGCTGCACGCGTTCTATATCTTTTGTTGGTGGTGATTGCTGTTCATCGAGAGGGCTGAACGCAGTCACTTATTCAACCAGTGTCCCACAGGTACATATTAACAGATTAAAATACGTATTTGTATGATTTCACACTTTGATTAACAGATTTAACCTTCTCCACTATGTACATAACATCACCCTAAAAAGCCAATTAATAGGGTTAAATTAATTATTCTGGTGTGCGCTGCAATGGCTGCACGCGTTCTATATGTTCTGTTGATGGTGATTGCTGTTCGTCCAAAGGGCTGAACGCAGTCACTTATTCAACCAGTGACCCCCAGTTACATATTGACAGATTAAAATACGTATTTGTCTGATTTCACACTTTGATTAACAGATTTAACCTTCTCCACTAGGTACATAACATCACCCTAAAACGCCAATTAATAGGGTTAAATTAATTATTCCGCTGTGCGCTGCAATGGCTGCACGCGTTCTATATCTTCTGTTGATGGTGATTGCTGTTCGTCCAAAAGGCTGAACGCATCACTTATTAAACCAGTAACCCCCAGTTACATATTGACAGATTAAAATACGTATTTGTCTGATTTCACACTTTGATTAACAGATTTAACCTTCTCCACTAGGTACATAACATCACCCTAAAACGCCAATTAATAGGGTTAAATTAATTATTCCGCTGTGCGCTGCAATGGCTGCACGTGTTCTCTATCTTCTGTTGATGTTGATCGCTGTTCGTCGAGAGGGCTGAACGCAGTCACTTATTCAACCAGTTACCCCCACGTACATATTAACAGATTAAAATACGTATTTGTCTGATTTCACACTTTGATTAACAGATTTAACCTTCTCCACTAGGTACATAACATCACCCTTAAACGCCAATTAATAGGGTTAAATTAATATTTCTGCTGTGCGCTGCAATGGCTGCACGCGTTCTATATCTTCTGTTGATGGTGATTGCTGTTCGTCCAAAGGGCTGAACGCAGTCACTTATTCAACCAGTGACCCACAGGCACATATTAACAGATTAAAATACGTATTTGTCTGATTTCACACTTTGATTAACAGATTTAACCTTCTCCATTAGGTACATAACATCACCCTAAAACGCCAATTAATAGGGTTAAATTAATTATTCCGCTGTGCGCTGCAATGGCTGCACGCGTTCTATATCTTCTGTTGATGGTGATTGCTGTTCGTCCAAAGGGCTGAACGCAGTCACTTATTCAACCAGTGACCCCAGTTACATATTGACAGATTAAAATACGTATTTGTCTGATTTCACACTTTGATTAACAGATTTAACCTCTTCCATTAGGTACATAACATCACCCTAAAACGCCAATTAATAGGGTGAAATTAATTATTCCGCTGTGCGCTGCAATGGCTGCACGCGTTCTATATCTTCTGTTGATGGTGATTGCTGTTCGTCCAAAGGGCTGAACGCATCACTTATTCAACCAGTAACCCCCAGTTACATATTGACAGATTAAAATACGTATTTGTCTGATTTCACACTTTGATTAACAGATTTAACCTTCTCCACTAGGTATATAACATCACCCTAAAACGCCAATTAATAGGGTTAAATTAATTATTCCGCTGTGCGCTGCAATGGCTGCACGTGTTCTCTAACTTCTGTTGATGTTGATCGCTGTTCGTCGAGAGGGCTGAACGCAGTCACTTATTCAACCAGTTACCCCCACGTACATATTAACAGATTAAAATACGTATTTGTCTGATTTCACATTTTGATTAACAGTTTAACCTTCTCCACAAGGTACATAACAACACACTGAAACGCCAATCAATAGGGTTAAATTAATTATTCCGCTGTGCGCTGTAATGTCTGCACGCGTTCTATATCTTCTGTTGATGGTGACTGCTGTTCGTCCAGAGGGCTGAACGCAGTCACGTATTCAACCAGTGACCCCCAGGCACATATTAACAGATTAAAATACGTATTTGTCTGATATCACACTTTGATTAACAGATTTAGCCTTCTCCACTAAGTACATAACATCACCCTAAAACGCCAATTAATAGGGTTAAATTAATTATTCCGCTGTGCGCTGCAATGGCTGCACGCGTTCTATATCTTCTGTTGATGGTGACTGCTGTTCGTTCAGAGGGCTGAACGCAGTCACGTATTCAACCAGTGACGCCCAGGCACATATTAACAGATTAAAATACGTATTTGTGTGATTTAACACTTCGATTAACAGATTTAACCTTCTCCACTAGGTACATAACATCACCCTTAAACGCCAATTAATAGGGTTAAATTAATATTTCCGCTGTGCGCTGTAATGGCTGCACGCGTTCTATATCTTTTGTTGGTGGTGATTGCTGTTCGTCGAGAGGGCTGAACGCAGTCACTTATTCAACCAATGACCCACAGGTACATATTAACAGATTAAAATACGTATTTGTCTGATTTCACACTTTGATTAACAGATTTAACCTTCTCCACTAGGTACATAACATCACCCTAAAACGCCAATTAATAGGGTTAAATTAATTTTTCCGCTGTGCGCTGCAACGGCTGCACGCGTTCTATATCTTCTGTTGATGGTGATTGCTGTTCGTCCAAAGGGCTGAACGCAGTCACTTATTCAACCAGTGACCCCCAGTTATATATTGACAGATTAAAATACGTATTTTTCTGATTTCACACTTTGATTAACAGATTTAACCTTCTCCATTAGGTACATAACATCACCCTAAAACGCCAATTAATAGGGTTAAATTATTTATTCCGCTGTACGCTGCAATGGCTGCACGCGTTCTATATCTTCTGTTGATGGTGATTGCTGTTCGTCCAAAGGGCTGAACGCAGTCACTTATTCAACCAGTGACCCCCAGGTACATATTAACAGATTAAAATACGTATTTGTCCGATTTCGCACTTTGATTAACAGATTTAACCTTCTCCACAAGGTACATAACAACACACTGAAACGCCAATCAATAGGGTTAAATTAATTATTCCGCTGTGCGCTGTAATGTCTGCACGCGTTCTATATCTTCTGTTGATGGTGACTGCTGTTCGTCCAGAGGGCTGAACGCAGTCACGTATTCAACCAGTGACCCCCAGGCACATATTAACAGATTAAAATACGTATTTGTCTGATTTCACACTTTGATTAACAGATTTAGCCTTCTCCACTAAGTACATAACATCACCCTAAAACGCCAATTAATAGGGTTAAATTAATTATTCCGCTGTGCGCTGCAATGGCTGCACGCGTTCTATATCTTCTGTTGATGGTGACTGCTGTTCGTCCAGAGGGCTGAACGCAGTCACGTATTCAACCAGTGACGCCCAGGCACATATTAACAGATTAAAATACGTATTTGTGTGATTTAACACTTCGATTAACAGATTTAACCTTCTCCACTAGGTACATAACATCACCCTAAAACGCCAATTAATAGGGTTAAATTAATTATTCCGGTGTGCGCTGCAATGGCTGCACGCGTTCTATATCTTCTGTTGATGGTGATTGCTGTTCGTCCAAAGGGCTGAACGCAGTCACTTATTCAACCAGTGACCCCCAGTTACATATTGACAGATTAAAATACGTATTTGTCTGATTTCACACTTTGATTAACAGATTTAAACTTCTCCACTAGGTACATAACATCACCCTAAAACGCCAATTAATAGGGTTAAATTAATTATTCCGCTGTGCGCTGCAATGGCTGCACGCGTTCTATATCTTCTGTTGATGGTGATTGCTGTTCGTCCAAAGGGCTGAACGCATCACTTATTCAACCAGTAACCCCCAGTTACATATTAACAGATTAAAATACGTATTTGTCTGATTTCACACTTTGATTAACAGATTTAACCTTCTCCACTAGGTACGTAACATCACCCTAAAACGCCAATTAATAGGGTTAAATTAATTATTCCGCTGTGCGCTGCAATGGCTGCACGTGTTCTCTATCTTCTGTTGATGGTGATCGCTGTTCGTCGAGAGGGCTGAACGCAGTCACTTATTCAACCAGTTACCCCCACGTACATATTAACAGATTAAAATACGTATTTGTCTGATTTCACACTTTGATTAACAGATTTAACCTTCTCCACTAGATACATAACATCACCCTTAAACGCCAATTAATAGGGTTAAATTAATTATTCCGCTGTGCGCTGCAATGTCTGCACGCGTTCTATATCTTCTGTTGATGGTGATTGCTGTTCGTCCAGAGGGCTGAACGCAGTCACGTATTCAACCAGTGACCCCCAGGCACATATTATCAGATTAAAATACGTATTTGTCTGATTTAACACTTTGATTAACAGATTTAACCTTCTCCACTAGTTACATAACATCACCCTAAAACGCCAATTAATAGCGTTAAATTAATTTTTCCGCTGTGCGCTGTAATGGCTGCACGCGTTCCATATCTTCTGTTGATGGTGTTTGCTGTTCATCGAGAGGGCTGAACACAGTCAGTTATTCAACCAGTGACCCACAGGTAAATATTAAGAGATTAAAATACGTATTTGTCTGATTTCACACTTTGATTAACAGATTTAACCTTCTCCACTAGGTACATAATATCACCCTAAAACGCCAATTAATAGGGTTAAATTAATTATTCCGCTGTGCGCTGTAATGGCTGCACGCGTTTTATGTCTTCTGTTGATTGTGATTGCTGTTCGTCCAAAGGGCTGAACGCAGTCACTTATTCAAACAGTGACCCCGAGGTACACATTAACAGATTAAAATACGTATTTGTCTGATTTCACACTTTGATTAACAGATTTAACCTTCTCCACTCTGTACATAACAACACAGTGAAACGCCAAATAATAGGGTTAAATTAATTATTCCGCTGAGCGCTGTAATGGCTGCACGCATTCTATATCTTCTGTTGATTGTGATTGCTGTTCGACCAGAGGGCTGAATTCAGTCACTTATTCAACCTGTGACCCCAAGGTACATATTAACAGATTAAAACACGTATTTGTCTGATTTCACACTTTGATTAACAGATTTACCTTCTCCCCTAGGTACATAACAACACACTGAAACGCCAATTAATAGGGTTAAATTAATTATTCCGCTGTACGCTGTAATGGCTGCACGCGTTCTATATCTTCTGTTGATGGTGACTGCTGTTCGTCCAGAGGGCTGAACGCAGTCACGTATTCAACCAGTGACGCCCAGGCACATATTAACAGATTAAAATACGTATTTGTCTGATTTCACACTTTGATTAACAGATTTAATCTTCTCCAATAGGTACATAACATCACCCTAAAACGCCAATTAGTAGGGTTAAATTAATTATTCCGCTGTGCGCTGTAATGGCTGCACGCTTTTTATGTCTTCTGTTGATTGTGATTGCTGTTCGTCCAAAGGGCGGAACGCAGTCACTTATTCAAACAGTGACCCACAGGTACATATTAACAGATTAAAATAGGTATTTGTCTGATATCACACTTTGATTAACAGGTTTAACCTTCTCCACTAGGTAAATAATATCACCCTAAAACACCAATTAATGGGGTTAAATTCATTATTCCGCTGTGTGCTGCAATGGCTGCACTCGTTTTATATCTTCTGTTGATGGTGATTGCTGTTCGTCGAGAGGGCTGAACGCAGTCACTTATTCAACCAGTGACCCCCAGGTACATATTAACAGATTAAAATACGTATTTGTCTGATTTCACAATTTGATTAACAGATTTCACCTTCTCCACTAGGTACATAACATCACCCTAAAACGCTATTAATAGGGTTAAATTAATTATTGCGCTGTAACGGCTGCACGCGTTCTATATCTTCTGTTGATGGTGATTGCTGTTCGTCCAAAGGGCTGAACGCAGTCACGTATTCAACCAGTCACCCCCAGGTACATATTAACAGTTTAAAATATGTATTTGTCTGATTTCACACTTTGATTAATAGATTTGACCTTCTCCACTGGGTACATAACATCACCCTAAAACACCAATTAATATGGTTAAATAAATTTTTCCGCTGTGCGCTGTAATGGCTGCACGTGTTCTATTTCTTCTGTTGATGGTGATTGCTGTTCGTCGAGAGGGCTGAACGCAGTCACTTATTCAACCAGTTACCCCCACGTACATATTAACAGATTAAAATACGTATTTCTCTGATTTCACACTTTGATTAATAGATTTAACCTTCTCCACAAGGTACGTAACATCACCCTAAAACGCCAATTAATAAGGTTAAATTAATTATTCCGCTGTGCGCTGCAATGGCTGCACACGTTCTATATCTTCTGTTGATGGTGATTGCTGTTCGTCCAAAGGGCTGAACGCAGTCACTTATTCAACCAGTTACCCCCACGTACATATTAACAGATTAAAATACGTATTTGTCTGATTTCACACTTTGATCAACAGATTTAACCTTTTCCACTAGGTACATAACATCACCCTTAAAAGCCAATTAATAGGGTTAAATTAATATTTCCGCTGTGCGCTGTAGTGGCTGCACGCGTTCTATATCTTTTGTTGGTGGTGATTGCTGTTCGTCGAGAGGGCTGAACGCAGTCACTTATTCAACCAGTGACCCACAGGTACATATTAATAGATTAAAATACGTATTTGTCTGATTTCACACTTTGATTAACAGATTTAACCTTCTCCACTATGTACATATCATCACCCTAAAACGCCAATTAATAGGGTTAAATTAATTTTTCCGGTGTGCGCTGCAATCGCTGCACGCGTTCTATATCTTCTGTTGATGGTGATTGCTGTTCGTCCAAAGGGCTGAACGCCGTCACTTATTCAACCAGTGACCCCCAGTTACATATTGACAGATTAAAATACGTATTTGTCTGATTTCACACTTTGATTAACAGATTTAACCTTCTCCACTAGGTACATAACATCACCCTAAAACGCCAATGAGTAGGGTTATATTAATTATTCCGCTGTGCGCTGGAATGGCTGCACGTGTTGTATATCTTCTGTTTATGGTGATTGCTGTTTGTCCAAAGGGCTGAACGCATCACTTATTCGACCAGTAACCCCCAGTTACATATTAACAGATTAAAATACGTATTTGTCTGATTTCACACTTTGATTAATAGATTTAACATTCTCCACTAGGTACGTAACATCACCCTAAAACGCCAATTAATAGGGTTAAATTAATTATTCCGCTGTGCGCTGCAATGGCTGCACGCGTTCTATATCTTCTGTTGATGGTGATTGCTGTTCGTCCAAAGGGCTGAACGCAGTCACTTATTCAACCAGTGACCCCCAGGTACATATTAACAGATTAAAATACGTATTTCTCTGATTTCACACTTTGATTAACAGATTTAACCTTCTCCAATAGGTACATAACATCACCCTAAAACGCTATTAATAGGGTTAAATTAATTATTCCGCTGTAACGGCTGCACGCGTTCTATATCTTCTGTTAATGGTGATTGCTGTTCGTCCAAAGGGCTGAACGCAGTCACTTATTCAACCAGTGACCCCCAGGTACATATTAACGGATTAAAATACGTATTTTTCTGATTTCACACTTTGATTAACAGATTTAGCCTTCTCCATTAGGTACATAACATCACCCTAAAACGCCAATTAATAGGGTTAAATTAATTATTCCGCTGTGCGCTGCAATCGCTGCACGCGTTCTATATCTTCTGTTGATGGTGATTGCTGTTCGTCCAAAGGGCTGAACGCAGTCACTTATTCAACAAGTGACCCCCCAGTTACATATTGACAGATTAAAATACGTATTTGTCTGATTTCACACTTTGATTAACAGATTTAACCTCCTCCATTAGGTACATAACATCACCCTAAAACGCCAATTAATAGGGTGAAATTAATTATTCCGCTGTGCGCTCCAATGGCTGCACGCGTTCTATATCTTCTGTTGATGGTGATTGCTGTTCGTCCAAAGGGCTGAACGCAGTCACTGATTCAACCAGTGACCCCCAGTTACATATTAACAGATTAAAATACGTATCTGTCTGATTTCACACTTTGATTAACAGATTTAACCTTCTCCATTAGGTACATAACATCACCCTAAAACGCCAATTAATAGGGTTAAATTAATTATTCCCCTGTGCGCTGCAATGGCTGCACGCGTTCTATATCTTCTGTTGATGGTGATTGCTGTTCGTCCAAAGGGCTGAACGCAGTCACTTATTCAACCAGTCACCCCCAGGTACATATTAACAGATTAAAATACGTATTTGTCTGATTTCACACTTTGATTAACATATTTAACCTTCTCCACTAGGTACATAACATCACCCTAAAACGCCAATTAATAGGGTTAAATTAATTATTCCGCTGTGCGCTGCAATGGCTGCTCGCGTTCTATATCTTCTGTTGATGGTGATTGCTGTTCATCAAAAGGGCTGAACGCAGTCACTTATTCAACCAGTGATCCCCAGGTACATATTAACAGATTAAAATACGTATTTGTCCGATTTCGCACATTGATTAACAGATTTAACCTTCTCCACAAGGTACATAACAAGACACTGAAACGCCAATCAATAGGGTTAAATGAATTATTCCGCTGTGCGCTGTAATGTCTGCACGCGTTCTATATCTTCTGTTGATGGTGACTGCTGTTCGTCCAGAGGGCTGAACGCAGTCACGTATTCAACCAGTGACGCCCAGGCACATATTAACAGATTAAAATACGTATTTGTCTGATTTAACACTTCGATTAACAGATTTAACCTTCTCCACTAGGTACATAACATCACCCTTAAACACCAATTAATAGGGTTAAATTAGTATTTCCGCTGTGCGCTGTAATGGCTGCACGCGTTCTATATCTTTTGTTGGTGGTGATTGCTGTTCGTCGAGAGGGCTGAACGCAGTCACTTATTCAACCAGTGTCCCACAGGTACATATTAACAGATTAAAATACGTATTTGTATGATTTCACACTTTGATTAACAGATTTAACCTTCTCCACTATGTACATAACATCACCCTAAAAAGCCAATTAATAGGGTTAAATTAATTATTCCGGTGTGCGCTGCAATGGCTGCACGCGTTCTATATCTTCTGTTGATGGTGATTGCTGTTCGTCCAAAGGGCTGAACGCAGTCACTTATTCAACCAGTGACCCCCAGTTACATATTGACAGATTAAAATACGTATTTGTCTGATTTCACACTTTGATTAACAGATTTAAACTTCTCCACTGGTACATAACATCACCCTAAAACGCCAATTAATAGGGTTAAATTAATTATTCCGCTGTGCGCTGCAATGGCTGCACGTGTTCTATATCTTCTGTTGATGGTGATTGCTGTTCGTCCAAAGGGCTGAACGCAGTAACTTATTCAACCAGTGACCCCCAGTTACATATTAACAGATTAAAATACGTATTTGTCTGATTTCACACTTTGATTAACAGATTTAACCTTCTCCATTAGGTACATAACATCACCCTAAAACGCCAATTAATAGGGTTAAATTAATTATTCCGCTGTGCGCTGCAATGGCTGCACGTGTTCTATATCTTCTGTCGATGGTGATTGCTGTTCGTCCAAAGGGCTGAACGCATCACTTATTCAACCAGGAACCCCCAGTTACATATTAACAGATTAAAATACGTATTTGTCTGATTTCACACTTTGATTAATAGATTTAACATTCTCCACTAGGTACGTAACATCACCCTAAAACGCCAATTAATAGGGTTAAATTGATTATTCCGCTGTGCGCTGCAATGGCTGCACGCGTTCTATATCTTCTGTTGATGGTGATTGCTGTTCGTCCAAAGGGCTGAACGCAGTCACTTATTCAACCAGTGACCCCCAGTTACATATTGACAGATTAAAATACGTATTTGTCTGATTTCACACTTTGATTAACAGATTTAACCTTCTCCACTAGGTACATAACATCACCCTAAAACGCCAATTAATAGGGTTAAATTAATTATTCCGCTCTGCGCTGCATTGGCTGCACGCGTTCTATATCTTCTGTTGATGGTGATTGCTGTTCGTCCAAAGGGCTGAACGCATCACTTATTCAACCAGTAACCCCCAGTTACATATTGACAGATTAAAATACGTATTTGTCTGATTTCACACTTTGATTAACAGATTTAACCTTCTCCACTAGGTACATAACATCACCCTAAAACGCCAATTAATAGGGTTAAATTAATTATTCCGCTGTGCGCTGCAATGGCTGCACGTGTTCTCTATCTTCTGTTGATGTTGATCGCTGTTCGTCGAGAGGGCTGAACGCAGTCACTTATTCAACCAGTTACCCCCACGTACATATTAACAGATTAAAATACGTATTTGTCTGATTTCACACTTTGATTAAGAAGATTTAACCTTCTCCACTAGGTACATAACATCACCCTTAAACGCCAATTAATAGGGTTAAATTAATATTTCCGCTGTGCGCTGTAATGGCTGCACGCGTTCTATATCTTTTGTTGGTGGTGATTGCTGTTCATCGAGAGGGCTGAACGCAGTCACTTATTCAACCAGTGACCCACAGGTACATATTAACAGATTAAAATACGTATTTGTCTGATTTCACACTTTGATTAACAGATTTAACCTTCTCCACTAGGTATATAACATCACCCTAAAACGCCAATTAATAGGGTTAAATTAATTATTCCGCTGTGCGCTGCAATGGCTGCACGTGTTCTATATCTTCTGTTGATGGTGATTGCTGTTCGTCCAAAGGGCTGAACGCAGTCACGTATTCAACCAGTGACCCCCAGTTACATATTAACAGATTAAAATACCTATTTGTCTGATTTCACACTTTGATTAACAGATTTAACCTTCTCCATTAGGTACATAACATCACCCTAAAACGCCAATTAATAGGGTTAAATTAATTATTCCGCTGTGCGCTGCAATGGCTGCACGCGTTCTATATCTTCTGTTGATGGTGATTGCTGTTCGTCCAAAGGGCTGAACGCAGTCACTTATTCAACCAGTGACCCCCAGTTACATATTGACAGATTAAAATACGTATTTGTCTGATTTCACACTTTGATTAACAGATTTAAACTTCTCCACTAGGTACATAACATCACCCTAAAACGCCAATTAATAGGGTTAAATTAATTATTCCGCTGTGCGCTGCAATGGCTGCACGTGTTCTATATCTTCTGTTGATGGTGATTGCTGTTCGTCCAAAGGGCTGAACGCAGTCACTTATTCAACCAGTGACCCCCAGTTACATATTTACAGATTAAAATACGTATTTGTCTGATTTCACACTTTGATTAACAGATTTAAACTTCTCCACTAGGTACATAACATCACCCTAAAACGCCAATTAATAGGGTTAAATTAATTATTCCGCTGTGCGCTGCAATGGCTGCACGTGTTCTATATCTTCTGTCGATGGTGATTGCTGTTCGTCCAAAGGGCTGAACGCATCACTTATTCAACCAGTAACCCCCAGTTACATATTAACATATTAAAATACGTATTTGTCTGATTTCACACTTTGATTAATAGATTTAACATTCTCCACTAGGTACGTAACATCACCCTAAAACGCCAATTAATAGGGTTAAATTAATTATTCCGCTGTGCGCTGCAATGGCTGCACGCGTTCTATATCTTCTGTTGATGGTGATTGCTGTTCGTCCAAAGGGCTGAACGCAGTCACTTATTCAACCAGTGACCCCCAGTTACATATTTACAGATCAAAATACGTATTTGTCTGATTTCACACTTTGATTAACAGATTTAACCTTCTCCACTAGGTACATAACATCACCCTAAAACGCCAATTAATAGGGTTAAATTAATTATTCCGCTGTGCGCTGCAATGGCTGCACGCGTTCTCTATCTTCTGTTGATGGTGATTGCTGTTCGTCCAAAGGGCTGAACGCATCACTTATTCAACCAGTAACCCCCAGTTACATATTGACAGATTAAAATACGTATTTGTCTGATTTCACACTTTGATTAACAGATTTAACCTTCTCCACTAGGTATATAACATCACCCTAAAACGCCAATTAATAGGGTTAAATTAATTATTCCGCTGTGCGCTGCAATGGCTGCACGTGTTCTCTATCTTCTGTTGATGTTGATCGCTGTTCGTCGAGAGGGCTGAACGCAGTCACTTATTCAACCAGTTACCCCCACGTACATATTAACAGATTAAAATACGTATTTGTCTGATTTCACACTTTGATTAACAGATTTAGCCTTCTCCACTAACTACATAACATCACCCTAAAACGCCAATTAATAGGGTTAAATTAATATTTCCGCTGTGCGCTGTAATGGCTGCACGCGTTCTATATCTTTTGTTGGTGGTGATTGCTGTTCGTCGAGAGGGCTGAACGCAGTCACTTATTCAACCAGTGTCCCACAGGTACATATTAACAGATTAAAATACGTATTTGTATGATTTCACACTTTGATTAACAGATTTAACCTTCTCCACTATGTACATAACATCACCCTAAAAAGCCAATTAATAGGGTTAAATTAATTATTCTGGTGTGCGCTGCAATGGCTGCACGCGTTCTATATGTTCTGTTGATGGTGATTGCTGTTCGTCCAAAGGGCTGAACGCAGTCACTTATTCAACCAGTGACCCCCAGTTACATATTGACAGATTAAAATACGTATTTGTCTGATTTCACACTTTGATTAACAGATTTAACCTTCTCCACTAGGTACATAACATCACCCTAAAACGCCAATTAATAGGGTTAAATTAATTATTCCGCTGTGCGCTGCAATGGCTGCACGCGTTCTATATCTTCTGTTGATGGTGATTGCTGTTCGTCCAAAAGGCTAAACGCATCACTTATTCAAGCAGTAACCCCCAGTTACATATTAACCGATTAAAATACGTATTTGTCTGATTTCACACTTTGATTAACAGATTTAACCTTCTCCACTAGGTACATAACATCACCCTTAAACGCCAATTAATAGGGTTAAATTAATATTTCCGCTGTGCGCTGCAATGGCTGCACGCGTTCTATATCTTCTGTTGATGGTGATTGCTGTTCGTCCAAAGGGCTGAACGCAGTCACTTGTTCAACCAGTGACCCACAGTTACATATTAACAGATTAAAATACGTATTTGTCTGATTTCACACTTTGATTAACAGATTTAACCTTCTCCATTAGGTACATAACATCACCCTAAAACGCCAATTAATAGGGTTAAATTAATTATTCCGCTGTGCGCTGCAATGGCTGCACGCGTTCTATATCTTCTGTTGATGGTGATTGCTGTTCGTCCAAAGGGCTGAACGCAGTCACTTATTCAACCAGTGACCCCCAGTTACATATTGACAGATTAAAATACGTATTTGTCTGATTTCACACTTTGATTAACAGATTTAACCTTCTCCACTAGGTACATAACATCACCCTAAAACGCCAATTAATAGGGTTAAATTAATTATTCCGCTGTGCGCTGCAATGGCTGCACGTGTTCTATATCTTCTGTTGATGGTGATTGCTGTTCGTCCAAAGGGCTGAACGCAGTCACTTATTCAACCAGTGACCCCCAGTTACATATTAACAGATTAAAATACGTATTTGTCTGATTTCACACTTTGATTAACAGATTTAACCTTCTCCATTAGGTACATAACATCACCCTAAAACGCCAATTAATAGGGTTAAATTAATTATTCCGCTGTGCGCTGCAATGGCTGCACGCGTTCTATATCTTCTGTTGATGGTGATTGCTGTTCGTCCAAAGGGCTGAACGCAGTCACTTATTCAACCAGTGACCCCCAGTTACATATTGACAGATTAAAATACGTATTTGTCTGATTTCACACTTTGATTAACAGATTTAAACTTCTCCACTAGGTACATAACATCACCCTAAAACGCCAATTAATAGGGTTAAATTAATTATTCCGCTGTGCGCTGCAATGGCTGCACGTGTTCTATATCTTCTGTCGATGGTGATTGCTGTTCGTCCAAAGGGCTGAACGCATCACTTATTCAACCAGGAACCCCCAGTTACATATTAACAGATTAAAATACGTATTTGTCTGATTTCACACTTTGATTAATAGATTTAACATTCTCCACTAGGTACGTAACATCACCCTAAAACGCCAATTAATAGGGTTAAATTGATTATTCCGCTGTGCGCTGCAATGGCTGCACGCGTTCTATATCTTCTGTTGATGGTGATTGCTGTTCGTCCAAAGGGCTGAACGCAGTCACTTATTCAACCAGTGACCCCCAGTTACATATTGACAGATTAAAATACGTATTTGTCTGATTTCACACTTTGATTAACAGATTTAACCTTCTCCACTAGGTACATAACATCACCCTAAAACGCCAATTAATAGGGTTAAATTAATTATTCCGCTCTGCGCTGCATTGGCTGCACGCGTTCTATATCTTCTGTTGATGGTGATTGCTGTTCGTCCAAAGGGCTGAACGCATCACTTATTCAACCAGTAACCCTTAGTTACATATTTACAGATCAAAATACGTATTTGTCTGATTTCACACTTTGATTAACAGATTTAACCTTCTCCACTAGGTACATAACATCACCCTAAAACGCCAATTAATAGGGTTAAATTAATTATTCCGCTGTGCGCTGCAATGGCTGCACGCGTTCTATATCTTCTGTTGATGGTGATTGCTGTTCGTCCAAAGGGCTGAACGCATCATTTATTCAACCAGTAACCCCCAGTTACATATTGACAGATTAAAATACGTATTTGTCTGATTTCACACTTTGATTAACAGATTTAACCTTCTCCACTAGGTATATAACATCACCCTAAAACGCCAATTAATAGGGTTAAATTAATTATTCCGCTGTGCGCTGCAATGGCTGCACGTGTTCTCTATCTTCTGTTGATGTTGATCGCTGTTCGTCGAGAGGGCTGAACGCAGTCACTTATTCAACCAGTTACCCCCACGTACATATTAACAGATTAAAATACGTATTTGTCTGATTTCACACTTTGATTAACAGATTTAGCCTTCTCCACTAACTACATAACATCACCCTAAAACGCCAATTAATAGGGTTAAATTAATATTTCCGCTGTGCGCTGTAATGGCTGCACGCGTTCTATATCTTTTGTTGGTGGTGATTGCTGTTCGTCGAGAGGGCTGAACGCAGTCACTTATTCAACCAGTGTCCCACAGGTACATATTAACAGATTAAAATACGTATTTGTATGATTTCACACTTTGATTAACAGATTTAACCTTCTCCACTATGTACATAACATCACCCTAAAAAGCCAATTAATAGGGTTAAATTAATTATTCTGGTGTGCGCTGCAATGGCTGCACGCGTTCTATATGTTCTGTTGATGGTGATTGCTGTTCGTCCAAAGGGCTGAACGCAGTCACTTATTCAACCAGTGACCCCCAGTTACATATTGACAGATTAAAATACGTATTTGTCTGATTTCACACTTTGATTAACAGATTTAACCTTCTCCACTAGGTACATAACATCACCCTAAAACGCCAATTAATAGGTTTAAATTAATTATTCCGCTGTGCGCTGCAATGGCTGCACGCGTTCTATATCTGCTGTTGATGGTGATTGCTGTTCGTCCAAAAGGCTAAACGCATCACTTATTCAACCAGTAACCCCCAGTTACATATTAACAGATTAAAATACGTATTTGTCTGATTTCACACTTTGATTAACAGATTTAACCTTCTCCACTAGGTACATAACATCACCCTTAAACGCCAATTAATAGGGTTAAATTAATATTTCCGCTGTGCGCTGCAATGGCTGCACGCGTTCTATATCTTCTGTTGATGGTGATTGCTGTTCGTCCAAAGGGCTGAACGCAGTCACTTATTTAACCAGTGACCCACAGTTACATATTAACAGATTAAAATACGTATTTGTCTGATTTCACACTTTGATTAACAGATTTAACCTTCTCCATTAGGTACATAACATCACCCTAAAACGCCAATTAATAGGGTTAAATTAATTATTCCGCTGTGCGCTGCAATGGCTGCACGCGTTCTATATCTTCTGTTGATGGTGATTGCTGTTCGTCCAAAGGGCTGAACGCAGTCACTTATTCAACCAGTGACCCCCAGTTACATATTGACAGATTAAAATACGTATTTTTCTGATTTCACACTTTGATTAACAGATTTAACCTTCTCCACTAGGTACATAACATCACCGTAAAACGCCAATTAATAGGGTTAAATTAATTATTCCGCTGTGCGCTGCAATGGCTGCACGCGTTCTATATTTTCTGTTGATGGTGATTGCTGTTCGTCCAAAGGGCTGAACGCAGTCATTTATTCAACAAGTGACCCCCAGTTACAAATTAACAGATTAAAAAACGTATTTGTCTGATTTCACACTTTGATTAACAGATTTAACCTCCTCCATTAGGTACATAACATCACCCTAAAACGCCAATTAATAGGGTTAAATTAATTATTCCGCTGTGCGCTGCAATGGCTGCACGCGTTCTATATCTTCTGTTGATGGTGATTGCTGTTCGTCCAAAGGGCTGAACGCAGTCACTTATTCAACCAGTGACCCCCAGTTACATATTGACAGATTAAAATACGTATTTGTCTGATTTCACACTTTGATTAACAGATTTAACCTCCTCCATTAGGTACATAACATCACCCTAAAACGCCAATTAATAGGGTTAAATTAATTATTCCGCTGTGCGCTGCAATGGCTGCACGCGTTCTATATCTTCTGTTGATGGTGATTGCTGTTCGTCCAAAGGGCTGAACGCAGTCACTTATTCAACCAGTGACCCCCAGTTACATATTGACAGATTAAAATACGTATTTGTCTGATTTCACACTTTGATTAACGTATTTAACCTTCTCCACTAGGTACATAACATCACCCTAAAACGCCAATTAATAGGGTTAAATTAATTATTCCGCTGTGCGCTGCAATGGCTGCTCGCGTTCTATAACTTCTGTTGATGGTGATTGCTGTTCGTCAAAAGGGCTGAACGCAGTCACTTATTCAACCAGTGATCCCCAGGTACATATTAACAGATTAAAATATGCATTTGTCCGATTTCGCACTTTGATTAACAGATTTAACCTTCTCCACAAGGTACATAACAAGACACTGAAACGCCAATCAATAGGGTTAAATTAATTATTCCGCTGTGCGCTGTAATGTCTGCACGCGTTCTATATCTTCTGTTGATGGTGACTGCTGTTCGTCCAGAGGGCTGAACGCAGTCACGTATTCAACCAGTGACCCCCAGGCACATATTAACAGATTAAAATACGTATTTGTCTGATTTCACACTTTGATTAACAGATTTAGCCTTCTCCACTAAGTACATAACATCACCCTAAAACGCCAATTAATAGGGTTAAATTAATTATTCCGCTGTGCGCTGCAATGGCTGCACGCGTTCTATATGTTCTGTTGATGGTGATTGCTGTTCGTCCAAAGGGCTGAACGCAGTCACTTATTCAACCAGTGACCCCCAGTTACATATTAACAGATTAAAATACGTATTTGTCTGATTTCACACTTTGATTAACAGATTTAACCTTCTCCATTAGGTACATAACATCACCCTAAAACGCCAATTAATAGGGTTAAATTAATTATTCCGCTGTGCGCTGCAATGGCTGCACGCGTTCTATATCTTCTGTTGATGGTGATTGCTGTTCGTCCAAAGGGCTGAACGCAGTCACTTATTCAACCAGTGACCCCCAGTTACATATTGACAGATTAAAATACGTATTTGTCTGATTTCACACTTTGATTAATAGATTTAACATTCTCCACTAGGTACGTAACATCACCCTAAAACGCCAATTAATAGGGTTAAATTAATTATTCCGCTGTGCGCTGCAATGGCTGCACGTGTTCTATATCTTCTGTTGATGGTGATTGCTGTTCGTCCAAAGGGCTGAACGCATCACTTATTCAATCAGGAACCCCCAGTTACATATTAACAGATTAAAATACGTATTTGTCTGATTTCACACTTTGATTAATAGATTTAACATTCTCCACTAGGTACGTAACATCACCCTAAAACGCCAATTAATAGGGTTAAATTAATTATTCCGCTGTGCGCTGTAATGGCTGCACGCGTTCTATATCTTTTGTTGGTGGTGATTGCTGTTCGTCGAGAGGGCTGAACGCAGTCACTTATTCAACCAGTGACCCACAGGTACATATTAACAGATTAAAATACGTATTTGTCTGATTTCACACTTTGATTAATAGATTTAACATTCTCCACTAGGTACGTAACATCACCCTAAAACGCCAATTAATAGGGTTAAATTAATTATTCCGCTGTGCGCTGCAATGGCTGCACGTGTTCTCTATCTTCTGTTGATGTTGATCGCTGTTCGTCGAGAGGGCTGAACGCAGTCACTTATTCAACCAGTTACCCCCACGTACATATTAACAGATTAAAATAGGTATTTGTCTGATTTCACACTTTGATTAACAGATTTAACCTTCTCCACTAGGTACATAACATCACCCTTAAACGCCAATTAATAGGGTTAAATTAATATTTCCGCTGTGCGCTGTAATGGCTGCACGCGTTCTATATCTTTTGTTGGTGGTGATTGCTGTTCGTCGAGAGGGCTGAACGCAGTCACTTATTCAACCAGTGACCCACAGGTACATATTAACAGATTAAAATACGTATTTGTCTGATTTCACACTTTGATTAACAGATTTAACCTTCTCCACTAGGTATATAACATCACCCTAAAACGCCAATTAATAGGGTTAAATTAATTATTCCGCTGTGCGCTGCAATGGCTGCACGTGTTCTATATCTTCTGTTGATGGTGATTGCTGTTCGTCCAAAGGGCTGAACGCATCACTTATTCAACCAGTAACCCCCAGTTACATATTAACAGATTAAAATACGTATTTGTCTGATTTCACACTTTGATTAATAGATTTAACATTCTCCACTAGGTACGTAACATCACCCTAAAACGCCAATTAATAGGGTTAAATTAATTATTCCGCTGTGCGCTGCAATGGCTGCACGCGTTCTATATCTTCTCTTGATGGTGATTGCTGTTCGTCCAAAGGGCTGAACGCAGTCACTTATTCAACCAGTGACCCCCAGTTACATATTGACAGATCAAAATACGTATTTGTCTGATTTCACACTTTGATTAACAGATTTAACCTACTCCACTAGGTACATAACATCACCCTAAAACGCCAATTAATAGGGTTAAATTAATTATTCCGCTGTGCGCTGCAATGGCTGCACACGTTCTATATCTTCTGTTGATGGTGATTGCTGTTCGTCCAAAGGGCTGAACGCATCACTTATTCAACCAGTAACCCCCAGTTACATATTGACAGATTAAAATACGTATTTGTCTGATTTCACACTTTGATTAACAGATTTAACCTTCTCCACTAGGTATATAACATCACCCTAAAACGCCAATTAATAGGGTTAAATTAATTATTCCGCTGTGCGCTGCAATGGCTGCACGTGTTCTCTATCTTCTGTTGATGTTGATCGCTGTTCGTCGAGAGGGCTGAACGCAGTCACTTATTCAACCAGTTACCCCCACATACATATTAACAGATTAAAATACGCATTTGTCTGATTTCACATTTTGATTAACAGATTTATCCTTCTCCACTAGGTACATAACATCACCCTTAAACGCCAATTAATAGGGTTAAATTAATATTTCCGCTGTGCGCTGTAATGGCTGCACGCGTTCTATATCTTTTGTTGGTGGTGATTGCTGTTCGTCGAGAGGGCTGAACGCAGTCACTTATTCAACCAGTGACCCACAGGTACATATTAACAGATTAAAATACGTATTTGTCTGATTTCACACTTTGATTAACAGATTTAACCTTCTCCACTAGGTACATAACATCACCCTAAAACGCCAATTAATAGGGTTAAATTAATTATTCCGCTGTGCGCTGCAACGGCTGCACGCGTTCTATATCTTCTGTTGATGGTGATTGCTGTTCGTCCAAGGGGCTGAACGCAGTCACTTATTCAACCAGTGACCCCCAGTTATATATTGACAGATTAAAATACGTATTTTTCTGATTTCACACTTTGATTAACAGATTTAACCTCCTCCACTAGGTACATAACATCACCGTAAAGCGCCAATTAATAGGGTTAAATTAATTATTCCGCTGTGCGCTGCAATGGCTGCACGCGTTCTATATCTTCTGTTGATGGTGATTGCTGTTCGTCCAAAGGGCTGAACGCAGTCACTTATTCAACCAGTGACCCCCAGTTACATATTAACAGATTAAAATACGTATTTGTCTGATTTCACACATTGATTAACAGATTTAACCTCCTCCATTACGTACATAACATCACCCTAAAACGCCAATTAATAGGGTTAAATTAATTATTCCGCTGTGCGCAGCAATGGCTGCACGCGTTCTATATCTTCTGTTGATGGTGATTGCTGTTCGTCCACAGGGCTGAACGCAGTCACTTATTCAACCAGTGACCCCCAGTTACATATTAACAGATTAAAATACGTATTTGTCTGATTTCACACATTGATTAACAGATTTAACCTTCTCCATTAGGTACATAACATCACCCTAAAACGCCAATTAATAGGGTTAAATTATTTATTCCGCTGTGCGCTGCAATGGCTGCACGCGTTCTATATCTTCTGTTGATGGTGATTGCTGTTCGTCCAAAGGGCTGAACGCAGTCACTTATTCAACCAGTGACCCCCAGGTACATATTAACAGATTAAAATACGTATTTGTCCGATTTCGCACTTTGATTAACAGATTTAACCTTCTCCACAAGGTATATAACAACACACTGAAACGCCAATCAATAGGGTTAAATTAATTATTCCGCTGTGCGCTGTAATGTCTGCACGCGTTCTATATCTTCTGTTGATGGTGACTGCTGTTCGTCCATAGGGCTGAACGCAGTCACGTATTCAACCAGTGACCCCCAGGCACATATTAACAGATTAAAATACGTATTTGTCTGATTTCACACTTTGATTAACAGATTTAGCCTTCTCCACTAAGTACATAACATCACCCTAAAACGCCAATTAATAGGGTTAAATTAATTATTCCGCTGTGCGCTGCAATGGCTGCACGCGTTCTATATCTTCTGTTGATGGTGACTGCTGTTCGTCCAGAGGGCTGAACGCAGTCACGTATTCAACCAGTGACGCCCAGGCACATATTAACAGATTAAAATACGTATTTGTGTGATTTAACACTTCGATTAACAGATTTAACCTTCTCCACTAGGTACATAACATCACCCTAAAACGCCAATTAATAGGGTTAAATTAATTATTCCGGTGTGCGCTGCAATGGCTGCACTCGTTCTATATCTTCTGTTGATGGTGATTGCTGTTCGTCCAAAGGGCTGAACGCAGTCACTTATTCAACCAGTGACCCCCAGTTACATATTGACAGATTAAAATACGTATTTGTCTGATTTCACACTTTGATTAACAGATTTAAACTTCTCCACTAGGTACATAACATCACCCTAAAACGCCAATTAATAGGGTTAAATTAATTATTCCGCTGTGCGCTGCAATGGCTGCACACGTTCTATATCTTCTGTTGATGGTGATTGCTGTTCGTCCAAAGGGCTGAACGCATCACTTATTCAACCAGTAACCCCCAGTTACATATTAACAGATTAAAATACGTATTTGTCTGATTTCACACTTTGATTAACAGATTTAACCTTCTCCACTAGGTACGTAACATCACCCTAAAACGCCAATTAATAGGGTTAAATTAATTATTCCGCTGTGCGCTGCAATGGCTGCACGTGTTCTCTATCTTCTGTTGATGGTGATCGCTGTTCGTCGAGAGGGCTGAACGCAGTCACTTATTCAACCAGTTACCCCCACGTACATATTAACAGATTAAAATACGTATTTGTCTGATTTCACACTTTGATTAACAGATTTAACCTTCTCCACTAGATACATAACATCACCCTTAAACGCCAATTAATAGGGTTAAATTAATTATTCCGCTGTGCGCTGCAATGTCTGCACGCGTTCTATATCTTCTGTTGATGGTGATTGCTGTTCGTCGAGAGGGCTGAACGCAGTCACGTATTCAACCAGTGACCCCCAGGCACATATTATCAGATTAAAATACGTATTTGTCTGATTTAACACTTTGATTAACAGATTTAACCTTCTCCACTAGTTACATAACATCACCCTAAAACGCCAATTAATAGCGTTAAATTAATTTTTCCGCTGTGCGCTGTAATGGCTGCACGCGTTCCATATCTTCTGTTGATGGTGTTTGCTGTTCATCGAGAGGGCTGAACACAGTCAGTTATTCAACCAGTGACCCACAGGTAAATATTAAGAGATTAAAATACGTATTTGTCTGATTTCACACTTTGATTAACAGATTTAACCTTCTCCACTAGGTACATAATATCACCCTAAAACGCCAATTAATAGGGTTAAATTAATTATTCCGCTGTGCGCTGTAATGGCTGCACGCGTTTTATGTCTTCTGTTGATTGTGATTGCTGTTCGTCCAAAGGGCTGAACGCAGTCACTTATTCAAACAGTGACCCCGAGGTACACATTAACAGATTAAAATACGTATTTGTCTGATTTCACACTTTGATTAACAGATTTAACCTTCTCCACTCTGTACATAACAACACAGTGAAACGCCAAATAATAGGGTTAAATTAATTATTCCGCTGAGCGCTGTAATGGCTGCACGCATTCTATATCTTCTGTTGATTGTGATTGCTGTTCGACCAGAGGGCTGAATTCAGTCACTTATTCAACCTGTGACCCCAAGGTACATATTAACAGATTAAAACACGTATTTGTCTGATTTCACACTTTGATTAACAGATTTAATCTTCTCCAATAGGTACATAACATCACCCTAAAACGCCAATTAGTACGGTTAAATTAATTATTCCGCTGTGCGCTGTAATGGCTGCACGCTTTTTATGTCTTCTGTTGATTGTGATTGCTGTTCGTCCAGAGGGCTGAACGCAGTCACGTATTCAACCAGTGACGCCCAGGCACATATTAACAGATTAAAATACGTATTTGTCTGATTTCACACTTTGATTAACAGATTTAATCTTCTCCAATAGGTACATAACATCACCCTAAAACGCCAATTAGTAGGGTTAAATTAATTATTCCGCTGTGCGCTGTAATGGCTGCACGCTTTTTATGTCTTCTGTTGATTGTGATTGCTGTTCGTCCAAAGGGCGGAACGCAGTCACTTATTCAAACAGTGACCCACAGGTACATATTAACAGATTAAAATAGGTATTTGTCTGATATCACACTTTGATTAACAGGTTTAACCTTCTCCACTAGGTAAATAATATCACCCTAAAACACCAATTAATGGGGTTAAATTCATTATTCCGCTGTGTGCTGCAATGGCTGCACTCGTTCTATATCTTCTGTTGATGGTGATTGCTGTTCGTCGAGAGGGCTGAACGCAGTCACTTATTCAACCAGTGACCCCCAGGTACATATTAACAGATTAAAATACGTATTTGTCTGATTTCACAATTTGATTAACAGATTTCACCTTCTCCACTAGGTACATAACATCACCCTAAAACGCTATTAATAGGGTTAAATTAATTATTGCGCTGTAACGGCTGCACGCGTTCTATATCTTCTGTTGATGGTGATTGCTGTTCGTCCAAAGGGCTGAACGCAGTCACGTATTCAACCAGTCACCCCCAGGTACATATTAACAGTTTAAAATATGTATTTGTCTGATTTCACACTTTGATTAATAGATTTGACCTTCTCCACTGGGTACATAACATCACCCTAAAACACCAATTAATATGGTTAAATAAATTTTTCCGCTGTGCGCTGTAATGGCTGCACGCGTTCTATTTCTTCTGTTGATGGTGATTGCTGTTCGTCGAGAGGGCTGAACGCAGTCACTTATTCAACCAGTTACCCCCACGTACATATTAACAGATTAAAATACGTATTTCTCTGATTTCACACTTTGATTAATAGATTTAACCTTCTCCACAAGGTACGTAACATCACCCTAAAACGCCAATTAATAGGGTTAAATTAATTATTCCGCTGTGCGCTGCAATGGCTGCACGCGTTCTATATCTTCTGTTGATGGTGATTGCTGTTCGTCCAAAGGGCTGAACGCAGTCACTTATTCAACCAGTTACCCCCACGTACATATTAACAGATTAAAATACGTATTTGTCTGATTTCACACTTTGATCAACAGATTTAACCTTTTCCACTAGGTACATAACATCACCCTTAAAAGCCAATTAATAGGGTTAAATTAATATTTCCGCTGTGCGCTGTAATGGCTGCACGCGTTCTATATCTTTTGTTGGTGGTGATTGCTGTTCGTCGAGAGGGCTGAACGCAGTCACTTATTCAACCAGTGACCCACAGGTACATATTAATAGATTAAAATACGTATTTGTCTGATTTCACACTTTGATTAACAGATTTAACCTTCTCCACTATGTAGATATCATCACCCTAAAACGCCAATTAATAGGGTTAAATTAATTTTTCCGGTGTGCGCTGCAATCGCTGCACGCGTTCTATATCTTCTGTTGATGGTGATTGCTGTTCGTCCAAAGGGCTGAACGCAGTCACTTATTCAACCAGTGACCCCCAGTTAGATATTGACAGATTAAAATACGTATTTGTCTGATTTCACACTTTGATTAACAGATTTAACCTTCTCCACTAGGTACATAACATCACCCTAAAACGCCAATGAGTAGGGTTATATTAATTATTCCGCTGTGCGCTGCAATGGCTGCACGTGTTCTATATCTTCTGTTGATGGTGATTGCTGTTTGTCCAAAGGGCTGAACGCATCACTTATTCGACCAGTAACCCCCAGTTACATATTAACAGATTAAAATACGTATTTGTCTGATTTCACACTTTGATTAATAGATTTAACCTTCTCCACTAGGTACGTAACATCACCCTAAAACGCCAATTAATAGGGTTAAATTAATTATTCCGCTGTGCGCTGCAATGGCTGCACGCGTTCTATATCTTCTGTTGATGGTGATTGCTGTTCGTCCAAAGGGCTGAACGCAGTCACTTATTCAACCAGTGACCCCCAGGTACATATTAACAGATTAAAATACGTATTTCTCTGATTTCACACTTTGATTAACAGATTTAACCTTCTCCACTAGGTACATAACATCACCCTGAAACGCTATTAATAGGGTTAAATTAATTATTCCGCTGTAACGGCTGCACGCGTTCTATATCTTCTGTTAATGGTGATTGCTGTTCGTCCAAAGGGCTGAACGCAGTCACTTATTCAACCAGTGACCCCCAGGTACATATTAACGGATTAAAATACGTATTTTTCTGATTTCACACTTTGATTAACAGATTTAGCCTTCTCCACTAGGTACATAACATCACCCTAAAACGCCAATTAATAGGGTTAAATTAATTTTTCCGCTGTGCGCTGTAATGGCTGCACGCGTTCTATATCTTCTGTTGATGGTGATTGCTGTTCGTCGAGAGGGCTGAATGCAGTAACTTATTCAACCAGTTACCCACACGTACATATTAACAGATTAAAATACGTATTTTTCTGATTTCACACTTTGATTAACAGATTTAACCTTCTCCACTAGGTACATAATATCACCCTAAAACACCAATTAATAGGGTTAAATTAATTATTCCGCTGTGCGCTGTAATGGCTGCACGCGTTCTATATCTTCTGTTGAGAGTGATTGCTGTTCGTCGAGAGTGCTGAACGCAGTCACCGATTCAAAGAGTGCCCCCAGGTACATATTAACAGATTAAAATACCTCTTTGCCTGATTTCACACTTTGATTAACAGATTTAACCTTCTCCACTAGGTATATAACATCACCCTAAAACGCCAATTAATAGGGTTAAATTAATTATTCCGCTGTGCGCTCTAATGGCAGCACGCGTTCTATATCTTCTGTTGATGGTGATTGCTGTTCGTCGAGAGGGCTGAACGCAGTCACGAATTCAACCAGTGACCACCAGGTACATATTAACAGATTAAAATACGTATTTTTCTGATTTCAGAATTTGATTAACAGATTTAGAACTCTCCACTAGGTACATAACATCACCCTAAAACGCCAATTAATAGGGTTAAATTAATTATTCGTCTGTGCGCTGTAATGGCTGCACGCGTTCTATATCTACTGTTGATGGTGACTGCTGTTCGTCCAGAGGGCTGAACGCAGTCACTTATTCAACCAGTTACCCCCAGGTACATATTAACAGATTAAAATACGTATTTGTCTGATTTCAGACTTTGATTAACAGATTTAGCCTTCTCCACTAGGTACATAACATCACCCTAAAACGCCAATTAATAGGGTAAAATTAATTATTCCGCTGTGCGCTGTAATGGCTGCACGCGTTCTATATCTTCTGTTGATGGTGATTGCTGTTCGTCGAGAGGGCTGAACGCAGTCACGTATTCAACCAGTGACCCCCAGGTACATATTAACAGATTGAAACAAGTATTTTTCTGATTTCACACTTTGATTAACAGATTTAGCCTTCTCCACTAGGTACGTAACATCACCCTGAAACGCCAATTAATAGGGTTAAATTGATTTTTCCGCTGTGCGCTGTAATGGCTGCACACGTTCTATATCTTCTGTTGATGGTGATTGCTCTTCGTCGAGAGGGCTGAATGCAGTAACTTATTCAACCAGTTACCCACACGTACATATTAACAGATTAAAATACGTATTTTTCTGATTTCACACTTTGATTAACAGATTTAACCTTCTCCATTAGGTACATAACATCACCCTAAAACGCCAATTATTATGGTTAAATTAATTATTCCGTTGTGCGCTCTAATGGCTGCACGTGTTCTATATCTTGTGTTGATGGTGATTGCTGTTCGTCGAGAGGGCTGAACGCAGTCACTTATTCAACCATTGACCCCCAGGTACATATTAACAGATTAAAATACGTATTTGTCTGATTTCACACTTTGATTAACAGATTTAACCTTCTCCACTAGGTACATAATATCACCCTAAAACGCCAATTAATAGGGCTAAATTAATTATTCCGTTGTGCGCTGTAATGGCTACACGCGTTCTATATCTTCTGTTGATGGTGATTGCTGTTCGTCCAAAGGGCTGAACGCAGTCACTTATTCAAAGAGTGACCCCCAGTTACAAATTAACAGATTAAAATACGTATTTGTCTGATTTCACACTTTGATTAACAGCTTTAACCTTCCCCATTAGGTACATAACATCACCCAAAAACGCCAATTAATAGGGTTAAATTAATTATTTCGCTGTGCGCTGTAATCGCTGCACGGGTTCTATATCTTCTGTTGATGGTGATTGCTGTTCATCCAAAGGGCTGAACGCAGTCACTTATTCAAAGAGTGACCCCCAGGTACATATTAACAGATTAAAATACGTGTTTGTCTGATTTCACACTTTGATTAACAGATTTAACCTTCTCCACTAGGTATATAACAACACACTGAAACGCCAATTAATAGGGTTAAATTAATTATTCCGCTGTGCGCTGTAATGGCTGCACGCGTTCTATATCTTCTGTTGATGGTGATTGCTGTTCGTCCAAAGGGCTGAACGCAGTCACTTATTCAACCAGTGACCCCCAGGTACATATTAACAGATTAAAATACGTATTTGTCTGATTTCACACTTTGATTAACAGCTTTAACCTTTTCCATTAGGTACATAACATCACCCCAAAACGCCAATTAATAGGGTTAAATTAATTATTCGCTGTGCGCTGAAATGGCTGCACGCGTTCTATATCTTCTGTTGATGGTGATTGCTGTTCGTCGAGAGGGCTGAACGCAGTCACTTATTCAACCAGTTACCCCCAGGTATATATTAACAGATTAAAATACCTATTTGTCTGATTTCACACTTTGATTAACAGATTTAATCTTCTCCACTAGGTACATAACAACACATTGAAACGCCAATTAATAGGGTTAAATTAATTATTCCGCTGTGCCCTGTAATGGCTGCACGCGTTCTATGTCTTCTGTTGATGGTGATTGCTGTTCCTCCAAAGGGCTGAACGCAGTCACCTATTCAAACAGTGACCCCCAGGTACATATTAACAGATTAAAATACGTATTTGTCTGATTTCACACTTTAATTAACAGATTTAACCTTCTCCACTAGGTACATAACATCACCCTAAAATGCCAATTAATAGGGTTAAATTAATTATTCCGCTGTGCGCTGTAATGGCTGCACGCGTCCTATATCTTCTGTTGATGGTGATTGCTGTTTTTGCAAAGGGCTGAACGCAGTCATATATTCAACCAGTGACCCCCAGGTACATATTAACAGATTAAAATACGTATTTGTCTGATTTCAGAATTTGATTAACAGCTTTAACCTTCTCCATTTGGTACATAACATCACCCTAAATCGCCAATTAATAGGGTTAAATTAATTATTCCGCTGTGCGCTGTAATGGCTGCACGAGTTCTATATCTTCTGTTGATGGTGATTGCTGTTCGTCCAAAGTGCTGAACGCAGTCACCTATTCAACCAGTGACCCCCAGGTACATATTAACATATTAAAATACGTATTTGTCTGATTTCACAATTTGATTAACAGATTGAAACTTCTCCTCTAGGTACATAACATCACCCTAAAACGCCAATTAATAGGGTTAAATTAATTTTTCCGCTGTGCGCTGTAATGGCTGCACGCGTTCTATATCTTCTGTTGATGGTGATTGCTGTTTGTCCAATGGGCTGAACCCAGACACTTATTCAACCATTTACCCCTAGTTACATATTAACAGATTAAAATACCTATTTCTCTGATTTCAGACTTTGATTAACAGATTTTAACTTCTGGCTAGGTATATAACATCACCCTAAAACGCCAATTAATAGGGTTAAATTAATTATTCCGCTGTGCGCTGTAATGGCTGCACGCGTTCTATATCTTCTGTTGATTGTGATTGCTGCTCGTGCACAGGGCTGAAAGCAGTCACTTATTCAACCAGTGACCCCCAGGTATATATTAAAAAATTAAAATAGATATTTGTCTGATTTCACACTTCGATTAACAGATTTAACCTTCTCCACTTGGTACATAACATCACCCTAAAACGCAAATTAATAGGGTTAAATTAATTATTACATTGTGCGCTGTAATGGCTGCACGCGTTCTATATCTTCTGTTGATGGTGACTGCTGTTCGTCCAAAGGGCTGAACGCAGTCACTTATTCAACCAGTGACTCTCACGTACATATTAACAGATTAAAATAATTATTTGTCTGATTTCACTCTTTGATTAACAGCTTTAACTTTCTCCATTTGGTACGTAACATCACCCTAAAACGCCAATTAATAGAGTTAAATTAATTATTCCTCTGTGCGCTGTAATGGCTGCACCCGTTCTATATCTTCCGTTGATGGTGATTGCTGTTCGTCCATAGGGCTGAATGCAGTCACTTATTCAACCAGTGACCCCCAGGTGCATATTAACAGATTAAAATAGGTATTAGTCTGATTTCACACTTTGATTCACAGCTTTAACTTTCTCCATTAGGTACATAACATCACCCTAAAACGCCAATTAATAGGGTTAAATTAATTATTCCGCTGTGCGCTGTAATGGCTGCACGCGTTCTATATCTTCTGCTGATGGTGATTGCTCTTCGTCCATAGGACTGAACGCAGTCACTTATTCAACCAGTGACCCCCAGGTACATGTTAACAGATTAAAATACGTATTTGTCTGATTTCACAATTTGATTAACAGATTTAAACTTCTCCGCTAGGTACATAACATCACCCTAAAACGCCAATTAATAGGGTTAAATTAATTATTCCGGTGTGCGCTGTATTGGCTGCACGCGTTCTATATCTTCTGTTGATGGTGATTGCTGTTCGTCCAAAGGGTTGAACGCAGTCACATATTCAACCAGTGACCCCCAGGTACATATTAACAGATTAAAATACGTATTAGTCTGATTTCACACTTTGATTAACAGCTTTAACCTTCTCCATTAGGTACATAATATCACTCTAAAACGCCAATAAATAGGGTTAAATTAATTATTCCGCTGTGCGCTGTAATAGCTGCACGCGTTCTATATCTTCTGTTGATGGTGATTGCTTCTCGTGCACAGGGCTGAACGCAGTCACTTATTCAACCAATGACTCCCAGGTACCTATTAACAGATTAAAATACGTATTTTTCTGATTTCACACTTTTATTAACAGCTTTAACCTTCTCCATTAGGTACATAACATCACCCTAGTATTTTGAATTAAAAGTTCCTCTGTGGAAAGAGCTGCTTGAGGTTTTTTTATGCATTATAATAGTTTAAACTACACAATATAATTCGAAAAATTGCCCATAAAAATGAATGGCATAGCTGCAAGAGACCACGCAACTTTTCTCTATGACTGTCTTGAATAAGGCAGAATTTATTCATTAAAGTAAATATTATTGAATTGTTGGCATCACATAAAAATAATAAGCAAGAGGCTAAACATTATAAAGAGAAGTTTCTTCAAGTTGTAATTGCATCTAATATTGTTAATTTCAATTTCTGATTATAATCAGAAATCATTTCCGGAGATTTTGGACTTAGTTATCACCACAATGTTGTGAATTGAACCGAATATTTACTTTACGGAAGTCTTATAATCATTTGACCGGTAGCTATTAATTGACATTGTAGTAGAATGCAAACCTCAAATAAATGTTATACATGTTTCAATAAAATTATACCGATTATTATATGTAATTACATAATTATTTTTAATATGTTATTTTTATATTATTGTTGGAATTTAAAATGGATGAGCACAGAACGTGGATTCAAGTAAAAATTGGTCGATGAATATTACATACAATGCAATTTATTACAAAAGTAAGGATAAAATAATTTATAAACAAAGTCAACCGGTTTCAAACTCTATATTAATATAAAGATAAGCTTTCAGAAGAATCTATTAAATAATTAAATAACTATGCACAAAACTGCGACTAATTGTGCTGGTTTTTCAGAACTAATTCTTTTCATACGTTGATCACCATGCAGAAAACGACACTATTTTTCCTTTTTATACACTAGCTTAGCAATATAATCCATACCAATAAAGTAGTCAATCTCCAGCGCACACACTTAATAAAAACATTTATTCGTTAAATTATCGTGTAGAGAGACTCTTAATTATGCCTCCTTTTGGATCTCACAACTTCAACAACACTTCTATCTTTCTTATATTTCAGATCGGTTCTATGTTCTAATTCGTTGGTTAATTATTTCTCACGCACACACAAGTTCATGACACGCCCATCACAAACTCATTGCAGCACGTTCATCTGTCGTAACAATATTATATATAATATGTGTTTGCAATGTATATAAAGGTTATCTCCGATTTAAACATCAAATTATTGATGTGTAAACACGAAAATAATATATTTCAAAAACAAAACCCATATACAATGGATTCTCTTTACGTCTTTGAAGACACCACCCGTTACAAAGCAATATCACGATGCAAAGTCGTTTATTGTAGAGTAAATATTCTTTTTACACTAAAAGTACTATAACAGCTATGCATTGTCGCTTTTCATTCTTTGATGCAAGTTTTTTAATGGTAATTTCCTTGTTTGTAGTTTTCTCTATAACTATAAACCTCGCTTTCAATTTTATTGATAACGTCTATTACGCTTCCACATCAAATCACTTAACGTGCTTCAACATACTCCAAAGCTGAGGCATACGCGACATAATAGACTTTTCTTCGTTCCCACTGTTATCATAAAACTTTTCTCATTTTTTCTATCCAGGGATTTATGCATAAACTGCAATAAGCAAAGTATTTCAATAGCCTTTGTTTTCATAACCATAATAATAACTAACATAGTTTAGTAAATTATAAGCATATAATTAATTTCAATATAATTCTTCCATTTCCATATTCTTTTCTGAGCATTGGAGTCTTGTGACTTGGACCTCTATTCCATCGGCAACAATGAATTCTCAATGAAGCTAGAAAATAAAGCAGAGGAAGCCTTTTCTACATCTTTGAAGAGATCCTTGCGTGTCCTGATGATAAAAAGAGACAATTCAACATTTCTGAATCCATCTCTCGACCTAATCCTGCGTACATTTGTTTCAACACTCAATTTCATGTGAATCGTCTGTATTTTCCACATTTGAAGCAAGCGGATACCTCAACGAACCGACACCGACAACTTATTAAGTGTAATAGTGTTGTACAATACGATATTTTGAAATAAATGTATATTTCATTCATTAAAATGTAGCCTTTTCACTTCCTCAATGTATCTCTAGGGTTGGATACATACTAGGATCTCTTCCGTTGAAGTACAGTCGCACAAAAAAAATATCCGAACACTATGGTTGATTACAGAATTCAGAAAAAATATCTGGCAACTATTTTATTTAGAAATTAGTGATCTGGCAACCTTCGTGGTACAGTACACGAAGGTTGTCAGATCACTAATTTCTAAAAAAAATAGTTGCTACATATTTTTCCTGAATTCTGTAATCAACCATAGTGTTCGGATATTTTTTTCAGCGACTGTACAACGCATTCTTGAATTGCAGAACTATTAGCTGTCTTGAACTCGGGTTTTATGATAGAAGCACAATTGTTATAATGCAATATGGGGTGGCAGAGAGGATATCATAGAAGGAATTTGGGGGAGGCACAGACAAGTCTCTGTATTGGGTTGTTTGGGTTTTTTTGCCTCTGAGCGGCACTTTTTTGCACACCATGGGCTAAATTGCCAGGTCACATGGACTCCGAAGGCTTAGAGAATGTTGGGGGAGGGGACCCACTGGAACAGCTGTTGGGAGACAGATGGTAGCCTCCCGTCAAGGTCATCCAGCGTGTTCTTTAACGTGCATAGGGTATGTCTCTCCCGCACACGGAACCATGGCTTAACGTCCCATCCGACGGACGGCGGCCTTTACAAGTCCATCAGTGTCCCCTACTGACCGTGGGCAGGGCGGGGATTTTGCGGAGATAAATCTCAACGCTGACCCAGCTGGGACTCGAACCTGGGAACTACAAGATTATGGGCCTGGCGCGCTACCGACTGAGTCACCCCCGCCCCAAGTCTCTGTGTAGCTACAAGGTTAGTAAAAGAGCGAATTAAAATGTTTAATCAAACAAATGTACAAACGGGGTAAAAAAAAAGTATTATTGAATCTAAATCGCTACATTATTTTGATATGTATTATGTATTTATACTGCTACAGATAAAGACAAAGAATATTAATTCAACACGGGGTGGAAGAAAGAAAAAAAATTGCAAAATTGCGGACAAGAGATCAAGTATTTTAGGTATTCGAA